>CAOLHI010004262.1:0-127122 GCA_948474755.1 Ctenosaura bakeri
GAGATCAGTAGGCTATTTAGGCAAATGCCTGGTATGCAACTATACGTAAGTAGAGCCAAGAAAAACGGCATAGGTCCAGCTTTACGAGACTGGGTCTTGGACCAGGGAGGTGGATCCGCAAAGAGGGAAGTGATAAATATGGAACAGGGCCCAACAGAGGATCCAGCTGTATATTGGAATAGAGTACATATGGGAATGTATTTAGCTGGACTCTTTAAGTTAGAGGGAGAAAGAGGTAAAGAGGTAAAAGACCTTGTGAGGGATTCAGAAAAATTATCGGAGTTGATGGAAATTGATGGCTCCATATGAAGGGTTAAACCCTGATTGGAAATCTAATATGACTCTGATTGTGGCTATGAGCCAACAAGACGGTGACATGACCTGGAAGAAGTTGCGAGATTTATTTTCTAGTCTAAGAAAACAAGGAGTTGGGGCTGTAAAAAGAACACAGGTCCCTGTTAAAGCAGGGGTGAAACAGGTTATGTCCAAATGGGTACCCAAGGAGTCAAAACCAAGGAAGAAGGGAAACCTGCCCCGACAGAAAGAGTCCTCCTGTGGAGAAAATTGAGAGAACAGGGGTGGGATATGGAGAAGTTAGATGGGTTAAAAACTGAGTGCTTAAGACAACTTGCAGAGAAAGGTGAAAAGAAAAAGTTCAGTGAAAAACCTAGTGCCCCAGCACCTGATGACAAGAAGGGACAAAATCAGATCAAAAAGATGACAAAAGATAAAGACATTCCAGGAGAGGTCACTTATCAGGCTTTGATTCAGGAATTAAAGGAGAGTCAGGAGGAAGGCGAAGGGGAGCTCTGTTAGGGCTTCCCCACTGCCACAGAACAAAGACAAATAAAGCCAGGGGTATGGCAGTATTGGGGAAAATTATTCAGAACCTGGCGACAGTAGAAAATTTGCAGTAGCCACTGACCAGAAAGGAAAGGAATATTTTACTTTAATGGATTCAGGAGCTGATATAAGTATGACCAAAGTATGGCTACCTGGTAGCAAGTCTCTTCGACCAGTATTATTAGAAACTGCCTCAGGACCCCCTGTGAAGAAGCAATTAATTTTAGCTACTATATGGATTGCAGGCAAACCCATAAAAACAGAATTCATCTTTCACCGGGAAGGAACAAAAGAGGTGATTTTAGGAATGGATGCGATGTCAAAATACGGATTGTGGATGGATCCGTATGATGACATTATCATACAGAGAAAAGGAATAGAATCTAAAAAGATGATGAAAATTTATCAATATGTAGTTAAAAATACACAACAGAAAGAAGATTGGGAGAAAATTGTGCCTGGGGTGCAAATACAATCTAAGTATGATGCTGGAAAACACAAAAATGCAGAGGTAATAATTGAAGGAAAGTTTGTACCACCCCAGAAACAATATCCTCTTGCTCGAGAAGCAGAGAAAGGAATAGCTGAGACTACAGAAGCAATGGAAAAATTGGGTAGAATTGAAAAGACTGTAAGTCCATATAATTCACCTCTGTGGCCAGTTAAAAAGAGTGATGGAAAATCTTGGAGACTAGTGACAGACTTCAGGAAAATAAACCAAGAGACGCCTCTCATGGCGCCAACAGTTGCTAACATTGTAGAGACAGTAGGAAAAGTGTCCGCAGAAGCACAGTATTATTCTGTAATTGACTTGGCAAATTGTTTTTTTGCTTTGCCTTTATCGGAATAAAGCAAGCCTCGGTTCGCTTTCATTTTCAGGGGTCAACAATATATGTTCAGCAGGTTACCAATGGGATTTCACAATTTGCCCAGCATAGCTCACCATTATGTTAGACAAATATTAGAAAATTTAAATGCAGAAGATCAGGAAGCTGTGATTTCTTATGTAGATGATATTTTAGTGACAGGAAAAACAGCAGAAGAAACAAGACACAGGACTAGTTGGGTTTTAATGCTTATAAGAGATACAGGGTTCAAAGTAAACCTAGAAAAGGCACAATTGGTTAGGACTAAAGTGAAATACTTAGGAATTACCCTTCAGAGTGGAGGATGGGTAATAGAGGAAAATCATATAAAATCCTTGAGTGCTATAAGTCCACCAGAGAATATTAA
This sequence comes from Ctenosaura bakeri, assembly GCA_948474755.1. Classification (NCBI taxonomy): domain Eukaryota; kingdom Metazoa; phylum Chordata; class Lepidosauria; order Squamata; family Iguanidae; genus Ctenosaura; species Ctenosaura bakeri. Next base: position 2,077 of record CAOLHI010004262.1, read on the forward strand.
ACAATTGAGGAAGTTGTTGGGAGCATTTGGCTCTGTTAGCTCTTATGTCCCACAGTATGCTCTTTTAACCAGGCCCACGTATAAGTTGTTAAAGAAAGATGTGCCTTGGGTATGGTCTAAAGAATGTCAGAATAATTTGGATTTGTTAAAACTTTGGATTCAGAGACGAATAAAATTATGGCAGCCAAGGGAGAGGCAACCTTTTTATGTTAGACCAGGGTGGACTAGTGAAACTATGTCAGCTGGGCTATATCAGAAAAATGTAGAGGGACAATACCAGCCCATTGCATATGCGAGCAGATTGTTAAAAGGGACAGAACAAAAATATAATGAATGTGAAAAGGTTGCCGCCGCCACCATATGGGCATTAGAAGAATGGGAATATTTAATAGAATTGTCAAGAGTTATCATACAATCTAATCATGGAGTTTTGAAATATATTTTACAGGGAAAAGCCCCTTCCCTTGGCACTACTAAACTTAATCAGTGGACAGTCAAATTGAATCAAAAAGGAATTGATTTCGAGACCTTAAAACAGCCAGATTTAATGATAACTATTTTGAAGGAGGGAGACTCACATGAATGTGATGAGGTACAAGTTGATGAAAATGATAGGGCTATCTCTCTCGAAACGTTGACAGAGATGCAGGACATTTTTTTTACTGATGGAGGATCTTGGTGGGAAAAGGGAGAAAAAGTCACTGCTTGGGCTTGGTACAATCCTAGTAGGAGAAAAGGTGAGGCGAGGGAGGTCTGGATGAAGCACGTGACTGTCCGAGTGCGAGAGGAAGTCGGGTGTGCACGGAAGCAGCATCCGACAGCCCTGGGAGATGGTGAGGAGGTGCCTAAACCAATGTTGTCTCAGCCAGTAAGGGACTACGAGAACAGCATCTGCCCTGTCCACAGCAATCTTGGCCACCATTCAGTGTCAGTAAATGCAGGGGGCATGCTGGAATGCTAGCATGACCCACAGTTCAGCTGCCCTTAAAAGCAAGACAAAAACTCGTTAAGTCCCATAAAGCTGCCAGTGAATGAGGCCATTCAGTTTTGTCTAAAAACTGCTCAGTTTATTGAAAAGCAAAGCTTGATTACATATTTAGCAAACTAGCTAAAATCCATGTCTGAACAACAGCAGAGACAGAATAGAACAGCAAAGGGAAAAAGAATGCACACTGCCTGTTTTTAGGCAGCTCTTAAGTAGACACTTGTCAACAACTTTTACACCATGGGAAAGGAAAGGGAAAGGGAACTTTACTAGTCAAAACACACCACGTTGTTTTGAGAACAGTGGCAGAGAGACTCTGAGAGAAAACCTTATCTGATTTGTGTGCTGGGAACAGGCTGTGTTGCCATAGCAGCAAAGTAAACAAGAACAGTTAACCCTTAAGGTAGGAAACATACAGAGCCATCTTGGGCAGTAACACTCAACACTCCCCTTCTTGTTTCGTAGCTGTGCTGTGTACTGGAAATTTCAGGACCTATCATCTCCAACCTGTTAAGCATTTGAGTATGATTGACAGCAGAAAGCGGCTTTGTAAATACATCAGCAAGGTTCTCCTGTGAAGCACAATAAACCAAAGCTATAACCTTGTTTTGAACAGACTGTTTTACATTCTGATACTTAATATCCACATGTTTCATTCAGGACCTCACCCTGGCACTTACAGCCATTTGAATACACACTTGGGAGTCACAGAAAATATCCACAGCTGTGTTTACATGTATGTTCAGATCCTTCATCAACTGCAAAAACCACACCAACTCATTACACAGAGGAGACAAGCTGGCAAACTCAGCTTCAGCAGTGGAAGTTGCCAGGGTACTTTGTTTTTTCACTTTCCAGTCAATCAGAGCCCTACCGTATTTTACAACATAACCAGAAGTGCTTTTATGGTCTGACACATCTTCTACAAAATCACTATCAGAATAGCACAAAATTTCTGGCATTTGAAGAGGAATGATACACAAACAGTGATCCATGGTACCTTTTAAGTATCTCAACACCCTTTTCACACCTTGCCAGTGATACTGAGTGGGCTGAGAACTTGCCCTCCCCAATATGTTCACACTCAGGGCGATGTCAGGCCGACAGGACTCGGCTAGATAGAAAAGACTCCTAATTACAGATTGATACAGCTTTTTGTCTGAAAACATTACATCATCAGCATTTTTACAAAACTCTTGGACCACTGGCATTTTCACACTTTTACAATCAGTCATGTTACACTTTTCCAATAATTTTACAATCTTTTGTTTCTGACTCAGCAGGAAACCACCCTTGGTTTTTTGTATTTCTACCCCAAGGTAATTTTGAACTGGTCCCAGATTCTTGATCTGGAATTTCTTGCCTAGTTCATTGGAAAACACTTGCACCTGTTTTTGTGTGTCACAGATCAAACACAAATCATCCACATATGCCAAAAGAATCTCTAGACTCTCCCCTGTACCTCTGACATACACACAGAGGTCAGCAATGCTCTATTTGAACCCACACTCTTGCAAAGCTTTGTCTAAACACATGTTCCAACAACGAGCTGACTGTTTTAAACCATATAGAGCCCTGTTAAGTTTCCAGACTAGGTTTTTTCTCTCCTGGACTTCAAATCTGTCAGGCTGTTTTAAGTAAATCTCCTCTGGCAGATCTGCATTGAGATAAGCAGTTGTGATGTCAAAGTGTGTGACCAGGGACTTTTGCTACGCTACAATGGCCAGCGCCAGCCTTATGGACTGCATTTTGACTGTTGGTGCAAAAATTTCATCATACACCAGTTCATCTTGGTTGAACTCATGAGCCACCAAACGAGCCTTGTGTTTGACTTGCCCATCAGCAGTGGTCTTTAACTTATAGACCCACCGGCAATCAACAGGATTGACACCCTTTGGTAATTCACACAGGGAATACACTTTGTGCTGAGTGATGGAATCAATTTCACTCTGCATTGCCTCCCACCAGAACTCTGCCTGCTCCTGGGGCATGTTTTCTACATTAGTAAAACTAGCAGGCTCACAATTTACTAGACAGGCACGCACTGTCAGTGAAGAGCGGGAATATCTTTTTGGAGGCTTCCCTTTTGTTTTTCTCTCTGACCTCCTGGGAGCTGACCAGTCTGCCTGACCATCATTGTCATCATCCAAGCTATGAGACCTTTTTGCAGCTCGCTTCTGTTTTTCCTCCATACAAGGAGCTGCTTCTCCCTTCACAGCCCTCCCCTCCTGTGCTGGCTCTGACTCAGGCTCAGATTTAACCCCTGAGGGACCAGGAACTGAGGTGGCAGGCTGCTCTGGGCGAGCATGAGGCTCACGGGAGACAAGAAGGAAAACTTCAGAAGCTGCTTGAACACGCGACCAATTTGCATGTTCCTCAAAAGTTGCATTTCTGGACACTACAGAGAACCCTTTTCCAGCATAGAACCCTTGCAATTTGCTTGGTACCCCAGAAATCTCAAACGCTGAGCTTTTGCCTCTCCCTTCTTCCTTTGGTTCTTGGGAATGTGAACCCAGGCAAAACTGCCAAACACTTTCATGTGAGCAATGGAAGGCTGCTTGCCAAACAAACGCTCATATGGAGTGGTCTGAAAGACTGAATTCCAAAGCCTGTTGTGTATGTAACTGGCAGTCAGAATTGCCTCTCCCCAGAAACTCAGAGGCAAATCTGCATCACAGAGCAGGCTGTGCATGAGAGTTTGCAACACTCTACCAGTTCTTTCGGCTATCCCATTTTGGAAACTTGAATGAGCGGCGGTGGACCTATGCACAATGCCCTTGCTTTTGAACCACTGCTGCATACTCTCAGCCAGAAATTCTCCTTCATGATCTGTTTGGAACACTTTCACCTTGAAATCAAATTGTCTGTCAACATAAGCACACCAGTTCTTAATTATTTGACACACTTCAGACTTCTGTTTCAGTAGATAACAAAACGTATATCTGCTGTAGTCATCCACTAACACCAGGAAATATTTGGGCCCCCCTAAGCTATTTTGAGACAAGGGACCAACAACATCAGCATGTACCAGTTGGAAAGGAGCAGTAGGAACTCGTGAACTGGTTCTGGGAGCAGGAAGCTGCATGGATTTAGACTGTTTGCAAACAGCACAGTCAAGAAAAGTATCACAGGATTTCAGAGAACATCCCTTGCAGCTGTCTGCTAACTTTTTCAACACAGGAAAGCTAGCATGTCCCATCCTTCTATGTAGCAAATGTATGCATTCATCATGCTGTGGTTTGTTATCATACACAGCACAAACATTGTGTCTAGGCTTGAGTTTGTACAATTTCTCAGTCAACTCTGCTACAGCACAAACAGCCCCATCTTTCAGTACTTTGCCCTCACGCTTAGTGAACAAAAGTTCAAACCCATGTTGAGTCAACTCTGAAACAAAGAGCAGACAGAAATCAAGTGAAGGCACATACAACACATTGTCAAGATATATATCTAATGCGGGAACATAAGCAGATTCCGCACCCTTGACTTTAGCTTTAGTCCCATCAGCCAGGGCAACAGTGGCAACACTGGCTGGATTCAAAGTCTTGAACAAACCTTCACAGATGACCAGATGCTGAGAACACCCACTGTCCAGCAGCCAAAAAGCTTCATCAGTGTCCTGGGAGTTCTCAGAAACCGCACAGTCTGTTGCAACAGCAACTCGTGGACGACTCCCACAACCTCCTCTGAAGCCTCTGCCACAACCCCGGGCACCTCTCTCACCTTGCTTCTCCCACGGACAGTCTCTCTTGAGATGAGAGGCAGAACCACAGAGGTAGCATCTTCTGACAGCATGAGCTCTCACCAGCCCCTCAGATCTGCACTCACCAGCCTGGGTAGACCTCCTCCCAGTCCCTGGATCTGCAGTAGCAGGCGGCTGTGGGGGTTGCAGGGCATTCTTCTGGGCACGTCTGTCCTCTTCTTCCAAAAGATGAGAGGTCACATACACCACTGTCAGGTCCCGCTCTGGAACAGCTTCCAAGGTAGCAACTATCACGTCCCAACTGGGATCCAGTGAACTCAGGATGCAGTAAGCCTTGTCAGATTCAATCAAAATCTTCCCTCTTTCACGGAGTGCAACAAAAATCTCAGACAATGTCTGCAAATGCTGCTTGACTGGCACACCTGGCCTCAGCTTCGTATCATACAGCCTCTTCATGAGGGATAATTTACTACCAGCTGTGACGCATACGTATGCGTTGCGAAGTGCTCTCCAACATTTGCGGGGGGTATCTATATCCCGGATATACAACAGCTGGTCATCTTCCACAGCCAGGAAAAGAAGCGAAATGGCCCTTTGCCTCATCTGTGCTGCCGCGGCAGCATCTATTGGGAGGTTCAGCGGATCAGTGAAAGCTCCCCAGACACCTTCTCCACGGAGAAAAATTTCCATTTTAATTGACCAAGTGAGGTAATTCGTGCCGTTCAGCCTCATTAAAGGCAGGCTGCTAATTAACCTCTGCTCCATGGCTGTTCAACCCCCGGCAACAGCCGCAGTACAAGTCTTGAGAAAACTCTGGCAGACAGGCACCATCAATCAAAAACTGGCCTCAAAAACACACTCTGGCTCCTGGCAGAACCAGGACACGCAGCGCGAGCGTATGCTGTGGCCTATAACCTGTCGGTAAATGCAGGGGGGCATGCTGGAATGTTAGCATGACAGTTCAGCTGTTCTTAAAAGCAAGACAAAAACTTGTTAAGTCCCATAAAGCTGCCAGTGAATGAGGCCATTTGATTTTGTCTAAAAACTACTCAGTTCATTGAAAAGCAAAGCTTGATTACATATTTAGCAAGCTAGCTAAAATCCATGTCTGAACAACAGCCGAGACAGAATAGAACAGCAAAGGGAAAAAGAATGCACACTGCCTGTTTTTAGGCAGCTCTTAAGTAGACACTTGTCAACAACTTTTACATCATGGGAAGGGAAAGGGAAAGGGAAAGGGAACTTTACTAGTCAAAACACACCACGTTGTTTTGAGAACAGTGGAAGAGAGACTCTGAGAGAAAACCTTATCTGATTTGTGTGCTGGGAACTGCTAGGAACTTCACAGGCTGTGTTGCCATAGCAGCGAAGTAAACAAGAACAGTTAACCCTTAAGGCAGGAAACAGACAGAGCTGTCTTGGGCAGTAACACTCCACACTCAGCCCAGGAGAGGAAACAGGGGGAAGATGTAAAAGAATCTCTTGTTCTAGGGAAACTGGAATGCATCTCCAAGAGAGCGGTGCCCTGTGCTGGCTCTGGAGCAATAGCAGGAACACTTCCTGTTCTGGTAGGTGGCAAAGAGCTCGATGGATGGAGTGCCCCATCAGGACACTATCTGGCAAAAGGCAGTGTTGGAGAGGGACCACTCATGATGGCAGGCTGTGTCTCTGTTAAGCGTGTCCACAGCAGCATTGTCCCATCCTGCCAGGTGGACTGTAATCAGGTGGATCCTCAGTGGGACGCACCAGTCCTATATCTATAGAGCGAGATGGAGGAGGAGAGACGAGTGGGTGCCTCCCTGGTGATTGATGTAGGAGACAGCTGTTGTATTGTTGGACAGCGTCTGTATAGTCCGTCCTATGAGGAGTTTCCAGAAGGCCCGGAGGGCTTTGAAGATTGCCAGAAGCTCCAAGGCATTGATATGCAAATATTTCTCCAGTCTGGTTCAGTGCAAAGAGGCAATCACAGTGAGCTCCCCAGCTAAGGAGGGATGTGTCGGTGGTGATATTGAGAGATGGATGGGGTTTAGTAAAGGACATTCAGGTGAGGCAACAGCCACCAGCGGAGGGAATCCTTGATAGGATGTGGGATTTGAAGCATACAATGGTGGTTGTCAAGGAGAGGATAGAAGTGCCTGAGGAACCAATGTTGGAGAGGGTGGGCATGGAGAAGAGACAAGTAAGTGACTGTGGTCATGACCACCATGTAGCCGAGGAGCTGTTGAATTTGATGAGCAGAAATGGCAGGGCTGCACAGAATTGTGGCCGTAGCTTGGCACAGGACCCACATGTGTTTCATCAGAAGGAACGCCATGGCAGAAGTGGAGTCCAAAGTGGCTCTGATGAAGTCGAGGGTGCACGTAGATTTCAAGTGAGACTTCTTGGATTCACCCTGAGACCGAGATCAGAAAGCAACGAAAGAGTAAGATGAATGTCCTCATATAACTTTTGCTTGCAGAGCGCCACCAATAACCAATCATCAAGGCAGGGATACACCACAATGCATTTAATACAGAGGTAAGATACCAGAGGGGCCAAGCACTTGGTGAAGACCTTGGGGGCGGTGGACAGACCGAAAGAAAGAACCTTGTACTGGTAACACACGTCATCTACTGCAAATGGGAGGTACTTCCTGTGGTGGGGGCGAATGGCAATATGGAAATAGCTGTCTTGCAGATCTATGGACGCAAACCAGTCCCATTGCTTGAGGAGAGGAAGGATGGAGGGCAGGGTGACCATCTTGAACTTCCAGGTGGAGATGAAGGAGTTGACCGCTCAGAGGTCCAGAATGGGTCAAAGAGTGCCGTCTGCCTTCGGAACCGCTACCACTGAGGCCGCTTCCTTCTGCTGTTGCTGGGGCTGCTGTTCCGCCGCCAGTGGAGCCGTGGCACCAGTTGCGGGGGCGCCTGCATCGCCCCCAGCCACCTCTTCCCCGGACATGGGCGATGGGTCAGTAGTCATGGTGCAGCTGATAAATCCCCGGTGCCTCCGCTGTGTGAGAGGGAGAAGAAGGTGGCAGCAGCCACCGGCAACACCAGCCCAGCCGCCGGGCGCCAATACCGCACGCTGGTCCTGACTGGCTTCGGGGGCTACGAGAAAGTGAAGTTGCAGACGCGGCAGCTGCCTCAAGCCAAGCCCACCCCTGGCTCGGGCCAAGTCAGCGTGCAGCTCCGGGCCTGCGGGCTCAACTTTGCCGACCTGCTGGCTCGCCAGGGGCTCTATGAGAGGCTGCCCTCACCGCCCGTCAGCCCGGGCATGGAGGCGGCCGGAACGGTCCTGGCCGCGGGTGAGGGTGTCTCCAGCCCAAAGGTGGGTGATAAGGTAATGGTGATGGCCAGGTCTGGTCTCTGGCAAGAAATAGTGACAGTCCCAGCCAATCAGACAATCCACCCATTCCCCTTTGCTTTAGTTCTCTGCTTTCTTGCTTTCATCCTTTGGTGGTACTTCAGGGACCAGAGCGCCCCCCCCCGCCCATGAAGTCTTTGCGCTCTCCTACACCAGCAGATCCGGCAGCTTAGCTGTTTGCTGTGAAACACGCTCATGTTATGATCACACATGTGGAAGGGACAGGCTTGCTGTCTTGCATGAGCAGTGGGATTTTTTTTTTTTTTTTGCAAGGGAGGAGGAGAATGGGAAAGGGGAGCAGAGCCAAACATGCATGCATGCCGCTTAGAGGAGGGGGAGAGGAGAGGCCTGCCCATAACGTGATTTGTTTTCAGTTCCCTCTTCCCTCCTCCTTCCCCCTTTTTCTGCCTGTTTGTCCGTCCGTCCCCCCTTCTCTCTCTGCTGACAACAATTTTTACTTTTCCTTTGGGGAATGATATGTCATAATGCCACCCACCCGCCCAACCCCAGGGCTATTTGATCTCTGTCTCTGGCCAAAGGGAAACATGTAACACTACAACAGCTGTTCTTCCCCCTCTCCATTCACTCCCTCCCTTTCTTTCTCCCCCCCACTTGCCAGCTTTTGTTCAGATAGCAGCAGTTTCGCTGCATCAACAGACAAACAATCCACCAGATCTTGTCCCAGAGATTAATGCCCACGCAGATCAAAACCGTTCATTTGCTGTGGCTGGGAGATAGATTGTTGGTTTTTTTTTTTTAAGTTGCTCTAATAAGACCAAAAAAAGAAAAAAGATACAAGGGTGGGCCAGACGGGTGTAAGACAGGAAGGGCTGGGCAGGCACGGAGAGCTGACCAATCCAAGCAGGCTTTGTATACAACAACCAGCCCAGTCAAAACCCCATCATGTTTGATGACAAACAGTCTTATATTTATAAGTGACAGTTTTCCTGCTAAGTACCTGCATGTCATAAGCATTTGAATTAAAATTACCATATTGAAATCAAATCTGATGTTTTTTAAATTTTTATTTGTTGTGCGTTGGAAGAGGGGTAGTCTTATACAGCGAGTATATCCCAAACTCTATATTTTAACTGGAAAAGTTGGGGGTCATCTTATATGCCCAGTCGTCTTATATGCCGGAAAATACGGTAAGCAGTGGAAGAGAGGCCGCATGGTTGTCTGGTGGAGTCTGAGACACTGTAGCCGTCATTTGTGGTGGAGGAGAAATAGCCTGGTATTGAGGGGAGTAATCACGGGACTGATGGCAGGAATGAGATAGAGAACGTTGGTAATATGCAGACTGAGATCGAGAATGGGACCGAGAAGGGTGGTACTGAGATGGATGGCAGTTGCGCGACCATGAGGGGGAGCGCGATGGAAACCAAGAGGGGTGAGATCGATACAGAGACCAGTGATGGACATTGGGATGGTATCGGTCATGGTAAGCTGGCAAATAGGAGTAGTAAGAGCTGGGCTGCTCCCTCCAGAGATGCTCATGACCATACCGGGCTATGTAAGATGCTAATGAAAAGGGTGAATCCCCTCTGGCCGATGGGACATCATGATCACCATGGCACAATGGTGAGGCAATTTATCTTGATCAATGCGTCCCGGAGAGCGAGCCACACTTGACCGAGCCTGGTCTCGGGAAGCAGCCTGAAGAGTGCCCAATACAGACAGACAGTCTAGCTCAGGACAGCCAGAGGTCACTGCCAGAAGAAAGTGATTTTGGGAGAATCCTTCTCTGGGCAGGTCCATGGTCACAGGAGGAGAAACAGTCAGAGTAGGTCGACGGTCTGGATCCAAAGTGGGGTCCATCGTTACCAGAATAGACAGTACCAGGAGCTGGATTGGATCATGCAGTAGCGAGAGGGCAGGACCTCTGCCTCCTCCAAAGTGACACCTTGAGGCTGCATTGGCAGAGATGTTGGTAAAGGCCTGAGAGCGGTAGGTCGAACTGCCAATGGGCAGGCAATGGGAGAAGGAGAGCAGTGTTTTTCCTTCTTCTTCTTTTTAGGAGCCACAGAAGAGTGGTGTGAAGAGAGTCGCTTATGCTCTGACAAAGTAGGCACAATGTGAGGCTGTTGGGTTGAAGCCGGTTGTGGGTTAGAAGAAGTGTCTTCAGAACTAGAAGACTGAGGAACCACTGGCATCCTTGAAAGCTTTGGAATCCTTGGAAGAGAGGAGATAGGCAACAGAGTCAAAATCAATATTGAGGGCGGTGGTACCGAAGATTAGGTTGATACGGAGGTAGTCGGAGAAGACTGCGATGCCAAGAGGCCTTGAGATGGATGAGTTGACACTGAGGTGCTAAAAAGAGCCGTGTTAGAAGCCGCCTGGTCCTTCAAGCAAAGAGCCTGCTCCCAGCAATAGGACTTCAAGCGAGAAGCCCTATTCTTCAGGGTTTGCGAGGTGAAATCCTTGCAAATAGACCAGACCCAAACATTATGGCCCTCTCCAAGGCAGAACAGGCACTCAGAGTGGGCATTGGAAAGCAAAACCTTGCGGCCGCAAGTAACGCACAATTTGAAGAGAGAAGGAGAAGGGGTCCTTACAATTTCCCTAGAAGGAATGTCCAAAAGTCCAAGGAAAAGAAATGCTCAGCAGAGGAAATCTTCCGAGCTGCTAACTGGTCAGAGGACGAAAAGAAACTGAGGGAAGACCGTTGGGTTGGTGGGACTGAGCATGCTCAGTACTGAGTGGGGAGGGGTTCCTGCTAAGCTGCTCAGCTCTGGAACTTTCCAAAACACTACTGCGAATGCGTGAAGATTCCCATTGTGTGAGGCACAGAGACCGTGAAGAAGGAAAAATTAATGCTGGCTACTTCACCATTAACTCCTACAGTGATGATGGCAAGATTTCCTATGAATTTGAGAGGTGAAGTAGAGAAGGAATTAAAGAAGCAGGGAATAAATAAGTTAAAAGATTGGATGATTATAATGACAAGGATAAAATTAAGGAGATATTACAGAGTACTAAGATATCGTGGTTTAATTATATACAGCTAGAGTAGTGGACAAGAAATTGGAAAAGGAATAATAAAGGTTTTAGAGAATATACTAAATTTTAACAAATGATTATACAAAGAGAAGGTATGGAGGAAAATGAAATATTGAAGGGTATCACAAGTGAAGTATACAAAATGTTGGCAAAATTTGAAGATGAAGATGAATATCTTAGAAAAATATGAGAGGAAGAAGCACAAAAAATAGATATTCAGGACTGGGGAAAAATTTGGAATCAGTGTCATTTAAAAAACTTATCCGTAAGAATAAAAAGAGAACTATTATAAATTGGTTTGGAGATGGTACATAACACCAGTAAAGTTAAATTATATAGATAAGAATTATTCAAGGTTGTGTTGGAGGGGTTGTAAAGAGATTGGTACATATATTCATATGTGGTGGAATTGTGAAGGTGTACAGGAATTTTAGCAAAGGGTGTTTAAAGAGATAAAAGAGATAACAGAAATTGATTTACAAATATCTCCAGGTATAGCAGTATCTATATTTGATAAAGTTAATTGTACTCAGGCAATGAAGGATTTAATTACAAATTGATTAACTGCAGCAAGGTTAATTATATGAAGAAAATGGAAAATTCATGGAGATTTTCAAATAGAGGATTGGTATAAAGAAGTGTGGAAAATTGCGATTAATATAAGTTAACATGCTGAATTAAGGCCAAACAAGGAATAATGAAGGGGAATGATTTGGAAGCAATATGGAAGATATTTGTGGAAAAGATTTTAATAAAAGAAGCTGTCATACATCCACAAGAATTACAATTCTGGAAGGTGGAGTAAGTTGAAATATAATTCGCTCTGGGGGTGAGTGGGTTTATATTTAGGAATAGTTTGATACATTTAGTAATAAGATCATACTTAGTAACAGTAATAGATTAAATGTAATTGAAAAGTATAGAATTAAGAGTGAAATTATTATAATAATAATGAGTATAATGAGAGTGAGATCAAGATATAGGTAACCAAAGTATATAAGCGGTGTGATATAGAATATGTTGAATAAGTATTCGATTGTAATGGAATTGGAGAGAAATAACAATGTGAGCTTGTTTTTGATGAAATTCCTTATGTTATACTGTTCTTTTCTTAATAAAATTTAAAAAAAACAAAGTTGAATGAATTGAGAAAAACAAAAGTATTGAACTGTACGAAGGCTCCAAAAGCACATTGATGTAGCAGAAAGGAAAAGAACAAGTGGCAGTGGCATCATGGGCCTTATATAGCCTCAGGGGAAGGGGGCGGGGTTCCTGCCAAAAAGCTAGGTCTACAGCTCTAGAAAGTTCCAAAGGCTGCTCTACACAGGGGCAGACAACCCATTTGTGTGAGTCACAGAGACCATGAAGAAATGCTCTGTTTGCACCAGTGCTCTGCTGTGAACAGAAGGTGGTTTGTCACTCTACTGAGAATACGGAAGCCTGTAGTTTCTAGATTTGAGGTTGGGATGAATGAACATTAGGATAGATTGTCAGGATAGGCAGTTTTCCTCTCATCCTTCTTGAGAACTGAAGCTAGGGCCTTCTTTTTATCCTTGGTTTAAATTAGGACTGGTGGCAGAGAATCACAAAATATCTAGAAGAGATGGAGGAGGCTACCAGTGCTAAGACTGACATATCCACTAGGGGGACATATCCAGCCTGGGGAGGGGGGCTTTGGAGGTGGAGAGTACCTTTTTTTACACTTGGGAGCTGCTGGTGGTTCTAGATTTAGGTTTGTTCTATTACAGTTTAATCAACTCCATAAAATTATTTGGAAAGGGAACACCAGGTATTTGGGAGTATCTAGGATTTTTGAACATTTCTCTAATTTTTGGATGGGCCAGGCCCCTGCATCTTCCCCTGCGTGTCAGAAGAGTTGAAAGCATCTTGATGGCTTTTGATAGTAGCATGGGAAATCCTCAAGGTTAAGCAACCTGATGGTGGACTCTTCAGTGAGTGCAGAAGCCCCTTTCTCTTCAGACAATTCTATTTTTTCCTCATCAGAGGGGAAGAGAGAGACTGAGGAGCCCCTTCCCTCTGAAGGATACAAGGAAGAGTGAGTGAAAGGTCTTAAGACTTCTGAACTTCTTCATGTTTTTAATGAGGGGTCTGCCCTCAGGGACTCTATACTTTTAACCAGTCTGATGTGGAGAGGCTGCTGAAAACAGCTGACAACCCACCAATCTTCCTTTCCCAACCAGCACACACAAAATGCTAGCTTCCACAAGTGAGGTATGGCTTGCCCTCCGGCCTCTGGAATAGCCGTCTACGTCCACTGTGGAAAAAGGGGGGAAATTATGAGACAGCACCCTCCCTAATGAGGTGCAAGGGAACTCTCCTTCTGGGCTTTAAAGTTTTTGTGTGTGTGTGTGTGTGGCAGCCACTTAAAGTTAAATCTGCTGCCACTACTTCCTGCTCCTCCCTGTCAAAACTGACCTTGGAGGCTGCCAACATTCTGATCCACCAGTCAAGATGGAGAATTTTACTATAAGTGAAGGCAGGCCCCAGTATTATTAACACCAGTGGATTCACCTTTGGGCTGTTAACCTAGACTGGATATGCAGCTGTGGTGTTGCATGTGGCAGCTGATGATGAAACAGAAGCTTTAGCTTGCATTTGATCGTTTTGCACATAGGCTCTTGGTCAGAGCCTATGTCTTGTGCTCTAACAGCCTGGTTTAAGGAATCAAGAATCCCCTTACAAATTCACTTTCCTCAGCTTCCCTGTGACACATGGCCATTGCCAGGATCAGAGAGGTAATGAGAGGAAGGAGACAGAATAAGCAAGAGCTGAAGAGTAAATGGGTGTGTGTATCTGTGAAACAGAGAAGGTAAGGTGAGAACAGGAAAAGTTGGTTGGTCAAAACTACAGTATCATCAGACTGCAGGAAGGAAAAGGAACTGAGGTTTCTTGGAGGTTGCAGGGACTGCTTAAAATCACAGGGTTTTGTCCCCTCCTCATTAGAGCAAGTGGGAAGGACAACCCATCAGAAGGATTTCTTCCTCCCCTACATAAAAAGAAAGGTAGGGAGAAATTGTATTCTTTTGGTCCTCTCCCCTTTGAAAACTGCCTACTATAAAATATCTCTTTTAGTTAAACAGCTAGGATTGCCTTTATATTATTTCTAAGAGGTTCTTAGAACATACATCTAAGATGTATCAATATATTCTAGAAAATACTGTGGGCATAAAGCAACACTATTCATCCTTAGAAAAGGTGGTATGTCTGTCACTTACTGAACCTTTAGAATTAATTTGAAGGACTCTTGGGGTAAGGTTCAGGGTTCCACTGAGCAGAATGAGCAAGGGGGTCTCACCACATTTTGATGGCAAAGTAGTACACATTACAATCTAAAAGAGATCCATAAGAAAATTAACTGTCTAAAATTCTCTGTGTGCACCACAAGGTCCCAACCCACATGGGGATGCAGAAACCATCCTGCAGCTAACAGTGTGTGGGTGGACTGTGTGTCCTCCACCTTCCTCTCCCCATTAGGAAGGATGTGGAAAAGGCAAAACCGCTTCCTTGAGAAAATACCGACATGGAAGGCATACCAACATTCTAACATTTGTCTCATGGAGGTCTTGGTGGGATTTTATCAACCACTATACCTTTCCCCTTTTTATAGAGCACAAAACACCACACATTAATTAGACCAAGGATTAGTATGTATTTATGCACAATCATAGAAACAACTTTACAAGTTGAATTGGAAATTGAAAACAGAGGCATTAACAGCATTTGTATATTATATTAAATAACCCAAACACCTTTTTTCCCAAAAACTGGTAAAGAATAAATAATATAATTTACAATATGATACAAAAAATAATCAGTTAAGGACAGGCTTCTTGCTTTATACATACACTATATATTTATTACCTATAAAACAAATTCACATCTCAAAACAAGACAAAAAACTTTTAGATGATATGGCTTAACTATTATTTAAAAAAAACAGCAACAAAGTCTGCTGCCAAACCCACAAGCTCTAAAGCCAGTTATCACATTTTGGCAACTAATGATAACTCAGTGCTGTAGTGCTTGTCAACATTTTCACTTATTTAACATTTACAGATGAACACAGGATCAAGAGAAGACTTTTCAAAAGGGCTTGGTAACTCAAAAATGCAGTATTTTCCTTACAAATACATCTTTTATCTCTGCATATGTGTGCACCTGTTTGTCTTTACAAACCCAACCCCAAAAATGCAATACCAAAACCCGACAAAAGATATGTCAAGTCAATGGACAAGGTATCATCGTAGATACAATTAACTGGAAATTGCTTAAGCCGGTTGTAAAGAAAGAAGTGTAAAAAAAAAGTCACATAAATCTTAGAACAACTGTTTTTCAATGGGTGTTTTGTGTAGAGTTGTGTAGAGTTTGCGCACACTCACTGGGAATTTGGTCCTACATACGTTCAGTTTATTCCAAAGGGCACTGTGCAGATGAAATTCCTGATGGATTCTATCTCTAGTAATTTTTTTTAAAAAAGGAAACTGGCTGGCCAATTAAAATGCAGTGCAGATAGTTAATATATTCTCAAGTCTGCATTCTTCCTACCAATTTTACATGAAACTAGGAACACCAGCTTCTGATCTCCAATGTCCCCTCTGTTCTGTGTGAACAGAACACATATATATCCTCACTATAAGAAGTCTCAAGTAAACTGATTTATAAAACCCTTCTTAGTGAACCATGTTATATTGAAGCAACATTGATGCACCAAGCTTTTCAGAACAAAATGCATTAATGGAAACCAGCTAAACATTGAACGATTTTTTTCTCAGTGTCTCAGGCAAATGTGAAATAAGGCTGGACCTGCCAGCAGGTCACTTCAAAACTACTCAAGTGGACTTCTGTGACAAATTCAGAGTTGTCTGAAGGGGCCAAAACAATACAATTCCAAGCACACATACTGTTTTTCAAAAGTATAGTTAGGTAAATTCAGTGCCAGCAAATTTGGAAGTGTCTGTACTACTAGTGTGTAATTGCATACTACTAGTGTGTGATAGAAGAGTATTAGCAATAAAACACTGACTGAATTCGACATTAAGTTCCAAGTGCACATTAAGAAATGGGGCAGTAGGTGTTTAGTGTCACCTTGTGATGAAGCTTGAAAGTTACATGAACAAAAATAATATCATTCAAACAGGGGTTGATATTTAGTGTTTACTGTTTGAGAATAATCTTGCTAACTTTTGCCTACTTTTCTTGATGTTCTAATTCTTCAAGCTACACAGGTTGTTAAATCGCTGACTTCAACACTGCTTAAAAAAAATAGCTTTTACAACATCTTAACTTTTTACCACCTGAAGAAGTTTGTGGCAAAGGGAAATCTGTCAGCACACGAGGAAAGAAGAAGTGAATAGGAGGTCCTATCAAGCTGCAAGATCTACAAGTATTCCACACATACAGAAGATGAAAGGATTCACAAGCTTATTATAAAATCCACCAGCTTAGAAAACAGGAGCACGGGATAGAAGTGAAATAGCATTAAAAACTGAAGATCTCATTTTTAGAAAGATCAGGAAGAAAGCCACAAAACATGCTATTATCGTTGAACCTGAATAAACCTGGGGCATTACTTTATATGAACAAAATATAATGCTTAACAAAGGCCTCATGTAGATGACAAAATGCCTGGAGACAATGAACAGAAATTAGATTCTTGTCTGACATACTCTGTGGAAAAACTGGAGATAAGTATGATAAACGTATTTTGGCACTGTAAGCATCTAGGCTACATTGCTAAGTGCACATTCAAAGCTACCCACTGTCAACTAGCAAAGCTTCTAATTTTCTTCTATTATGAAAAGATATTCACAAACACCTGAGGATGCCTCACTGAACACAGAACATTCTCTTTGAGAACAAGGAAGCCCAAGCACACCAAGTGCTCTATAGCTAGACCATTATCTTAATAAGCATCAAGCACTGCAAAGAAGATTTTGGCCTGAAATAAGACAAAGTGTGGCCTTAATAATCATGGCAGAATTCTTGAAAAGAGGGCAATTTGTGAGAAGGAAACAATCATGCCAAAGGAGGACAATAATAAAATAATTCTATAGAAGTTACATGATTCTTAGCTTCTGCCACTTCAGTTTACCCACTTATGGAAGCTTCTTAATTAGTAGTGAGCAGACGACTCAGCCAGCTATGAAAGGTTACAAATTTAAAAGTAATTTGTATTCAAATCTAAAAGAGGCTTTAGTGTTCTGCAACAATATGGTCGCTTCTAAAGGTTGGACTTATCTTGAAAAGTCTCAAAGAACGAAGCAGATTCCAGAAACATGGGAGCTACCAGCAACTGATAATGTTTCTAGTCCCCTTGACGTACTGTATTTGCTGGCGTTATAGACGCCCATTTATATGCTGGCAAATACTATTTGCCAGCGTATTAAGATGCACTAGCATATAAGATGCACCCCATTTTCAAACAGTACTTTCCAGGAAAAAAAAGTGAGTCTTGTATATAGGGTAACTAGTCATTCTGGTGAAGCTACCAGTTCCTTGGGTCAAAATTCCAAAATAATATTTCCAAACAAATATTTGAAAGAAAGACTGAGAGACAAATGAGCGAATCACCAGAAAACAGCATGTTTAGAAAGCGAAGTTCCTGCTAGTATTGATATTATCCAGAATTAATAATTTTTATTCAGTCATCCTTGCAGGTGCTCAAGAATTTGAATTGCCATGTAGGAATCCAGTCCACTTTACAGGAGAAATACTGAGGCCAAAGAGATTCTTCTGTTAATTGAAAAAAGAGAAGTGAGAAAGGAAGAGTGCAAAATAATTTCTAATTGAGTTCTAACAATCAAACATAAGAAAACCTAATGAAAGTCATTTTGTTCCCAATGAAGTGGCTGAGTAGCCCCGTGTCAAATTTTAAATTCACCATGAGAATAATAAGAGAAAGCAGGTGACTTATATTCTATCTCTATTTCACTGCATTTGCAGGACATGATCGAAGCATTACTTCTCCACTGTCAGAAAAAAGAACATCCCAATAGATTTTTTTTTCTCAGGAGGATGTTTCAATAAAATGAACTAGTAAACACTTAAAAGGAAAATATTCACAAATTTAAAACATTTAATTGGGAGAGCAGTTAGAGCCCCTTCAACAAAATTTTTAGCCCTTAAAGAGAAAAATGGAATATACAAGCCCTTTGGAGGGAAGGTGACCCTTAAAACAAGAAGTGCTTTCTGGAAGAGCAAAAACAAAGAGCATGCCTATTTAGTGAAAGGGCTGCTAGCTGAGATGAGAGATGTGTGTGAAAGGGACCCCTAGATCCTACCCCTGCTTTTTAATGTTGGAGAAAAAATTCTACAATGCTTTCCATGTCATGCTGGAATGTTAGTGAATGTGAAGCAAGTGAAAAAGAATTCTTGTAAAAACAGAGCAGAATTAACTGCTGTTTGACAGGAGAAGTACAAGGAATATCCATTTGATTGATTTGTTAACAATGCCAACTGTGAGACTGAGAGACTAGTTAATTAAAATTAATTTTTTAAAAAGGAATAAAAATCAGGAGCATACCACTGCACTCCCTTTCCAGTTTAAAATGCAGATACCATCACAAGGATTTTGGCTTATTGTATAAAAATTTAGCTTGTGGGACTTCTTGCTCAGACTGCTTCAGGGCATAACTCTACGAATGTCTTGTAAACTTTGTTCTCACCAGCTTACATGTCATTTCCCACAATACTGCTCCCAGATGTATTGTTCCTAGCATATTGCACACTCCAGGAACTGTAGACTATTGAAGACAAACACTGATCTTCTTATGAGGCATGCTTTAGCCAGAACAACAACAAAGTATCACTGCATAGCTGTAATGTCTCTCCTTTCCAGATTATGGCCAGTTCAATGGTTTCTACCAACCAGCTGGTTAAATATGTTCACTGAGAGAGGTCACCAATGGGAGGACCACCACCTCCTCCATCAAAGAGGATCTCTCGGCGAGCAGGCTCAGGTATTGACAGCTCCTGGGCAAGGTCATTGAAACGAGATATGTAATCTATGCTGTTCTCGTTCATCATGCAAGCCAGCTGGGAATCTACCACCTACAAACCAAGGGAAAAAAGCATGAATTATTTTTGAGTCTCCACTGCCACCAACCACATTTGCTTGATTAGGTTTAAACCACTGGAGAAGCTCAGCTGAAATCAAAACTATATTAAGAGCAGAGTTTAAATTAGGTACCCACTGTGAGGAAAAATAAAGGCCCAGATATTGCTCTGACTACAGCTCAGCTCTACTAAAATTATGGGTTTGCTTTGCAAATTATTTTGAGTAACTTAATCTGGTTATAAAAATGATTAAGATATGCTGGGGAGCAAGAGATAAGGAGAGCCAGCATGGTGTAGTGATTTGAGCATTGGGCCAGGATACTGGGAGACCAAGATTCAAATCCCCACTTGCTCACAGACCTTGGGCAAGTCACACTCTCTCAGCCCCAGGGGACAACAAGGGCAAACTCCAAATTCTGCCAAGAAAACTCCATGACAGGGTTGCCTTAGGGCCACCATAAGAAGTGACTTGAAATAATACAACAATGGATAATAAGAAATGACAACCGGGGTCTTCTCAATCTGTTTCAGTGCTGTTCAAACCACATGCTCAGGAAAAAAAAAATCCCAAAGTGTATTACTGTACAATGCAGGTGAGGGGGTTGGTAAATTGGGAAGTTACTATGAAGGCTGTTCTCACCAAGGAGAAGAAGACATCCAGAAATGGATTATCTTCTTCTGCCAGCTAGGCAAGGCAAAGGCTGAGGTCATCTAAACTAAGACTTCTACTAAATCTCTAGCTTACCTCTTCAGTTCCATACAAAAGCCAGAGAGAGAATCAGAAGTGAAGAAGAACCCTTGTTATCAAAAGGGCAGGGCTAGATGTCTCCCTCTCCTTGGCAAGAAGGGACTGTCACAGTAAGTTTCCAATGTACCATTCTTTATCAGAGGAAAAGATGCCCTCCAGGAATGGGACTTACCCAACCCTCTTCCTGCGTCAAGAAGTAAAAGGTGACAAGATAAAGAAATTTGGAATAAAGTTAGGTAGCAATCACCTACAAGTAGGACTTTCCAGCCAAAAGAGGCCCTTGCAAATACAAACCTATTCAATTTATAGTGGTTGGAGAAGGTGGAAGGCATTGGCCCAGTAGCTGTCCTGCAAATTTCCCATAAGCGAGCACTGGGAGAAAAGGCTGCAGCTACAGCAGAGATTTGGTTGAGTGTGCTGTAACTCCCTAAGGTTTTGGAATTCCAAGTGACTCATATGCTGTGAAAATGCAAACCCTGAGAGATTTGATGATCATAGAGACAGTAACCTTTTCCCCAAGCAAATTGGACAAAATAAGACAAAGAAAGCTTTTGATTTCCTGAATTGTGGGTTTCACTTTTGCGGATTTTATTATTCACAGGTTTGCTATCAACTCTGCTGCTGCCCTATGCCATTTTTAAATAGGGACTGCAAGCCTCATGAGACTGAGAAACTGCAAACGAGGCTTTTAAGTCCCTATTAAAAATGGTGCAGTGGAGGTGGCAGAAAGCCCCATCACTCACTTCTGCCTTATGAAGGAACCCTGAAGCCTCAAGGGAATCCACAGTGGGCTGAATATGGTGATCATACTTTTTTGTGTGTGTTAAATATGGTTTGGGAGGACCTAGAGTTATTCACGTTTTTTCACTTTCACGGGGGTCCTGTGCTCCTAACCCTAGCAAATGTGGAGGGATGACTGTATATCACTCTTTCATTTCATCTGAGAAAGTGGATTCCCATCCACAAAACCTGATACAGTACTATAAATCAGTCTTAAAGGTACGAACATGTTGCTTACTTGTAACTGTGGTTCTTTGAGTGGTCATCTGTACCCTCACACAATAGGAATCTTCGTGCATGCGCAGTAGCTTTTCGGAAAGTTCCAGGGCTGAGTAGCTTGGTGGGAACTGCTCCCCCATCCAGTACTGAGCATACTCAGTCCCGCCAAGCTAATAGTCTCTCCTCAGTTTTGAAGTCCACCAAGGCAAGGACCTGAAAGAGGGGAGGCTGGGCGGTTG
The DNA here is from genome assembly GCA_948474755.1 of Ctenosaura bakeri. Lineage (NCBI taxonomy): Eukaryota > Metazoa > Chordata > Lepidosauria > Squamata > Iguanidae > Ctenosaura > Ctenosaura bakeri. The sequence continues at coordinate 23,172 of CAOLHI010004262.1, forward strand.
TGTGTGAGGGCACAGATGACCACTCAAAGAACAACTTACAGCTAAGCAACCTGTTCTTCTTCGTGGTCTCTGTGCCCTGTGTCGCACAATGGGAGATCGAGTAGCTTACTGTTGGATGGTAGATCAGGTCCTACAAGATGGAAGACAGCACTGCACAACCAAAGCGAGCGTCACGCCAGGCCCAGCAGTCAAGGCGGTAGTGGCAGACGAAGGTCGAGGGCCGCAACCAGGTAGCCACACGACAAAGCTCTTGCAGATCAACCCCACGGAGAAGAGCTGCTGACAAAGCCATGGCCCTCATGGAGTGGGCGTAGAGTGGAGGGGCTGGCAGGGGTTGTCCTGCAAGTTTGTAGGCTAGGTGAATTGTCTGGACAACCTACTTGGAGAACTGCTGAGTGGACACCTTGTGACCCTTCCGGAAGCCAACATAACAGATGAAAAGGTGTGGAATCCATCGGAAGGCGAGGTACGTTGTAGGTAGAAGGCTAGAGCCCGACGCACATCAAATGAATGGAGTGAGCACTCGAGAGGTGAAGATGGGTCAGGATAGAAGATAGGTAAGATGATGTCTTGATTCACATGGAAGTCAGAGACAACCTTGGGAAGGAAGGACAGATCTGGACGCAAAACCACTTTTGTCTCGATGGAACACCAAGAAGGGTTCATCGGACTGTAGTGCGATCAATTCTCCTACCCGCCTGGCCAAAGCCATAGCGACCAGAAAGGCCATCTTTATGGTAAGGAGACAGTCATCAGACATGGCCATCAGTTTGAAAGAATGGTGCATAAGCTGAGAGAGAACAAGTGACAACGAACAAGGCAGGGGTGGCAGGGAAACAGGAGGGTGGAGGTGTTGAAGCCCTTTAAGGAATTGCTTGACAATAAAGTTCCTAAAGAGGGCTGCAAAAGGAGGACCATGTGTCTGGTAGGTATGATGGCTGAGAGGCAGACCTTCAGAGAGAAGGCAAGGTCCTGTTCTTTCAGCTGCAACAGGAAATGCAGCACTGTTGACAATGAAGCCGGAGAAAATACCCCACTTCAGGTATCCACAAAAGCCATGAATTTCTGCCACTTGTACTTGTGCGATCTATGAGTGGACTCCTTCCCGGAGGCTGTGAGGACAGCTTGGATGGCAGGAGAGTCTAGAAGGTTATCCTCCAAGCGTGGAGACGCAGGAGAAGGAGGTCTGGATGAAGCACGCAACCATCCGAATGGGAGAGGAGGTCTGGCGTGCAATGTAGTCGCATCTTGCGGCCCTGAGCGGCGGTGAGGAGGGGACCGAACCAGTGCTGCCTCGGCCAGTATGGGGCTACGAGGATGGTGTTTGCCTTGTCTGACAGGAGCTTGGCTACCACTTGGCCCAGGAATGCAAACGGAGAAAAGATGTAAAGAAACTCCCTGTCCCAAGGGAATTGGAATGCGTCGCCAAGAGAGCCGGGGCCCAGGCTGGCTCTTGAGCAATAACGGGGACATTTCTTGTTCTGATCGCTCGCAAAGAGATTGATGGACGGAGTGCCCCAACGGGACACTATCTGCTGGAAAGTGGCATCTGAGAGGGACCATTCATGGTGTCATGTCATGCCCCTGCTCAGCGTGTCCACTGTCACATTGTCCCATCCCGCTAGGTGAACTGCCACGGGGTGCACACGCAGCGGGACACACCAGTTCCAGAGGCGTAGAGCCAGGTGGAGCAGAGTTGAGGAGTGGGTGCCTCCTTGCCTGTTCATATAACAGACAGCTGTTGTATTGTCTGACAGGATCTGGACTGTCTGTCTGACGATCAGGTTCCAGAAGGCCCGCAGAGCTTTCAGGATAGCTAGGAGCTCCAATGCGTCGATATGAAAATGTGTCTCCAGGCCTGCCCAGTGTCCCTGCACAGCGAAATGGCCACAGTGGGCTCCCCAGCTGAGCAGGGAGGCGTCGGTCATGATAGTGAGTGTCGGGCGGGGTTCAACAAATGACATTCCTGATAATAGGTGGTGCAGAGACAGCCACCAGTGGAGGGAACCTCTGACCGGGCGGGGAGCCCGCAGAAGGTGACGCTTGTCATCGACAAGAGGATCAAAGGCCTGGAGAAACCAATACTGCAGAGGGTGTGCACAGAGGCGGGACAAACAGGTGACCGCCATCATGGCTGCCATATAGCTCAAGAGCTCTTGAATCCTTCAGGCAGAAATCCTTCAGGCAGTTTTCGAGCATGCTTCACCAGCAGGAAAGCCTTGGCAGAAGCAGAGTCCAGGGTGGCTCTGATGAAGTCCAGGATGCATGAAGGCTCCAAGTGGGACTTCTTGGGGTTCACCCTGAGGCTGAGATCTGAGAGGAGGGAGAGGGTGAGGTGAATGTACAACTTTTGCTTGCAGGGCACCACCAGTAACCAGTCGTCCAGATAGAGGAACACCATAACACATTTCATGCGGAGGTAGGATACCACGGGGGCTAGGCATTTGGTGAAGACCCTGGGGACGGTGGACAGACTGAACGGCAGGACCTTGTATTGGTAGCAGACGCCGTTGACTGCAAACCAGAGGTACCTTCTGTGTTGGGGCCGAATTGCGATATGGAAGTGGGCGTCTTGTAGGTTGATAGAGGCGAACCAGTCCCAACGCCGCAGGAAAGGCAAGATGGAAGAGAGAATGACCATCTTGAATTTCTGAGGGAGAATGTAGGAGTTCACTCCCGAGGTCCAGGATAGGTCGGAGGGTGCCGTCTGACTTGGGCACCATGAAGTACCGGGAGAAGAAGCCAGCGGAACTGGACCAGGGCGGCACCTGCTCTATGGCCCCTTTGAGGAGGAGGGACTCGATCTCCTTGAGGAGGGCTGGACTGGCAGGGGTGGAGTAAAAGGCGCCGAGAGGTGGAATACTTTGAAACTCAATGGCATAACCAAGATGGACGATGGAAAGAACCCAGGAGTCCGAAGCGATCTTGTGCAAGATGTTGAAATGGTGAGCCAGACCAGGGGGTCTGGAGAGACAGATGGGCAGATGGAGCAACAGTAGAGGTGGCAACATGCAAGGGAAGTCAAAAGCGGGACTTAGTGGTAGAGGAGGATTTCTTGGAGGATGGTTGGTGCCCTCTGAAAGAGCATCGAGATGAAGCTGGAAGAGGAGTCTGAACAGACACACGGCAAGAGGAACATGACCTATAAGAATAGGCAGAGCATCTCCATGAGTGTGACGAAGATGGTCTCCTGGACTGTGTGGGGTGGAAACTCATCTTCTTAACCGTGAGGCAAGCCTTCACTAGGTCGTCCATGGCCTCATCCATAGTCACATGGAAGAGCCCTTGGCCATCAAAGGGCAGGTCCTCAATCCTCTTCCTGCTGTCCTCTGCAAGCCCAGCAGAGCAAAGCCACGCAAAACGGCGAAGGGAGACAGTCCCCACCATCACCTGCACTGCACCCTCAACAGCATGGCGAGAGGACAGGATCTGTTGGTTAGAGAGAACCACCAACTAATTGTAGAACTGGATGGCATTAGTCCTGTGGTCATCCAGCAGATGAGAGAGTAGAGGAAAGAACCTGTCCCAGATGTTCCTCTGATAGGCAACCAGGCATGCCTGAGTGTTCGAGATTCTGGCAATCAGCAAGGAAGCAGAGTAGAAGCGACGACCGAAGGTGTCCAAACAGTGGCCCTCACAGTCTGGAGGTGTCGTGTGAGCCCTCTTGCCTCCCTTTGTTTGAGAGGACTCGACAACTATCAAGTTTGGCATGGGGTGGTTAAATAAAAAGTCGACATCCTTCTTCTGGGTCCGGTAGAGATGCTCCAAGCGGTGAGGAATCGTCTGAAGTGAGGCTGGCGGGGACCAGGGATGTTTCAACACTGCCTGCAACACAGGGAGAAAGGGAATCAAAGCCACGGAAGGAGGTCGAGTGTCGACATAATGGAACACCGGGTCCTGTACCGTCGGAGTGGGTCCAGAAATGTCCAGGCCGAGAGCGTTGGCCATCCTGACCAGGATGTCTGAAAATTGCTTGACATCCTCAGGAGCTGAATTGGGGGTTGGGTCCCCAAAGGCCAACAGTGAAGAGGTGTGGGAGTCAGGCACGGAATCTGCTGAATCACGGTCGGAATCATAAGAGGCAGAGGACTGAGACAGAAACTGATGTGATTGGGGTTGATCTGGTACCGGCGCAGAGAGAACAGCCGGCGTAGCAGTAGCAGAGACCGGAAATGTGACTGGGGCTGGTATCGTAGCCAGAACTGGAGGTGATATCGACACCATTACTGGCATCAGTGCCAAGGACACTGGAAGAATGGCCAGGATCAGGGCAACAACGGATTGTGTTGGTACCAACGCCGTTAGAGATGCTGGTAGCGTAGATGCAGGGTGGGTATCCAGTGGAGGCCGAGACACCATTGCTGTCACCCAAGAAGGTGGTGAGATTGGCCTTCGGCGAGGCGACCGGTCTTGGGACTGGTGGTGGGCTGGAGAGTGCTGGTTATAGGGAGAACAGGACCGATAGTGGGTCCTTCAGTGTCGGTATCGAGAGGGGCGTCAGTAGCGAGATGCAGAAGAGCATGACGGAGAGCGGGAACACCGTGGACGGTAGGGAGACCAACGATCGATGTAGGGATGGTATCAATCACGATAGGGTGGTAAGTAAGAACAGGAGCCAGGTTGTTCTCTCCAGAGGTGTTCATGGCCATATTGAGCGATGTAAGAAGCTGAAGAGAAAAGTGAGTTGAGCCTCGCCCGCGAAGTCACGGGCTCCACAGTAACCATAACACTGATGACGCAGGGATGTACTTCTATTGCCGTGTCCCGGACAGCACGCCACACTAGATCGAGGGCAATCACGGGAAGGAACCCAAGGAGCATCTGAATGAGATGGATGGTCCAACTTGGGGCCAGCATGAGCAAGAGTCAGAGGGAGCGGAGTTTGTATACCCACTTCTCCGGTCTGGGCCATGACTGGTGGAGACACAGATGGAGAGGGTTGACGCTCCAAGTCCGAAGTCAAGTTGACAGCCACCAGGACCGATAGCACTGGGAGCTGGACAATGTCATGTTCTGGTGAAGGGTCTGGAGCATCCTCCTCTTCCACAGTAGCCATCGAAGGCTGCGTTGGAGGGGCTGTCGGTAAAGGAGCTGGCTGACAGCCTACAGAAGGAGAGCGGTGCTTCTCCTTCTTCATGGACGACTCAGCAAGGTAGATGAAGCTCACTTACGCTGAGCCACAATGGGAACCTTGCGACGTTGAGTGGAAGCCGGTTCTGAGCCAGAAAAAGCTTCTCCAGAGGAGGAGGTGATAATAATCAGCATCCTGGAGAGCTTCGGAATCCTCGGTAACGAGGAGATTGGAGGCAAAGCTGTTAAGGACAATATCAGTATCGGAGCCGTGGTACCGATGAGGTCGATACCAGTGGCAAAATCGGCATCGTTGAAGAGGGTGTTGATGAAGGCCTTGAAGTGGAGAGGCCCCGAGGAGAATGCTGAGCCATGGAGAAGGTGAAAAGGGCAGTATTCGAAGCCACCTGCTCCTTTATCTGAAGGGCTTGCTCCCAACAATAAGACTTCTACTGCGAGGCTCTGTTTCTCAGAGTTTGAGAGATGAAGTTTTTACAGATATGACACACCTGAACATTATGGGCCTCTCTGAGGCAGAACAGGCACTCGGGAATGGCCATCAGACAGGGAGACCTTGCGACCGCAAGACACACACAACTTAACGGCAACATAGAAAGGGGGAAGAGCTCTTACAGTCTTTTTTGTTTGAAAAAAGTACAAGATAGTCGAAGAATGAAGCAAAGCGAACTGCTCAGCAAGGAAGCCTTCTGATCTACTAACAGGTCGGTGGACGAAAAGAAACTGAGAAGAGACCGTTAGCTTGGCAGGACTGAGTATGCTCAGTACCGGATGGGGGAGGGGTTCCTGCCAAGCTGCTCAGCTCTGGAACTTTCCGAAGCTACTGCACGTGCGCGAAGATTCCCATTGTGTGAGGTACAGAGACCACGAAGAACAATGCTAGATTTCTTTCAGCCCCCTTCTCCAACTTTCTCATAGTGCAACAGACTAGCACAGCTACTTTGAAAACTACTCCAAAGAATCAATTTAGCGTTGGGCTTGAAAGTGGAAAAATATCAGTGGCTCCTTCAAGCGATGAAGAGACCACCTTGCTGCTGCTTCTTCCTCATTCCTCCCATTCGCTCCTCCTCACGGCAGGGTCGTTACCCTGGAGCCAACCATCTGTGGAACGGGGTGGGGTAAGGAATTGCTTATGCTGTGGCAGAGCATTTTCCCATTTCCTCCCTCTCCTATAGTTGGTTGGCTCCGGCTCAGCTGAGGCATTCAAACAGAACACAGGAGCAGAGAGGAGGAAATGGCAGGGGAGGATGAGTGGGGTGAGGTACTTGCAAAACCCTGTTGGTTTCCATTTGTGGCAGGGAAAGAGTGGGATGGAGGCTTGCTTTCTGCTCTTTCCAGCCTGAAGAGAAAGGAGGAGGAGGAGGTTCGGTTTCTTCCAGAGGAGCTGCTTGCTCCTTTTCCTCCTTGCAGGATGGGGGCTGTTGTCCTTGTTTTCTGTCCCAGCCTCTGCCACCTTGCTGGTGGGTGGAGGAAGAAAATGAGACAAGAGGGGGGCCTAGAAAGAAGAGGAGCAGTTTCCTGACCCTTTGAGCCCCCTCTTTTCACTACCTCCTCATTCCTTTTCTGTAAAGGGCTCAGCGGTTCCTGTCTTCACCCCCCCTTCCCCTTTGTGGTCCTTAAGTGCCTGCAACTCAACTCCGGTTTATGACGGAGTTTTCTCAGTAAGATTTGTTCAGAGGGGGTTTGCTGTGGCTTACCTCCGAGACTGAGAGAATTGGACTTGCCCAATGCGAATCCTTGAAAGGAAAAGAGGTAAAGGGGGAATCCTTGTGTGAGCACTCCTTCCCCCCGCTGCCTTTCCTATGCATTTTGCCTCGGTGGGGAGCTCTCCCCAGCCAGGCAAAACAGAAGTGGGGAGGGGGGAACCTCACACAACCTCTGCTTTCACTCTCCCCCACTTCCTATGCATTTTGCCTCGGCTGGGTACTAAAAATCTTTTCCTTAAAGAATAAAGTCTGAAAATGGGGTGTGCCTTATACGCTGGTGAATCTAATATGCTGGCAAATACAGTATATTTTTTGGGGAGAGATATTCTTTCATCATAGATATGTCTGGTACAATAAAGAACACAGTAGTTTTTCATCCAGAGGTCTTCCCTGAAGTACTTGTTTTAGGAATACTACATTTTCCTAGCATTCAAAATAGCATGATTTCAACACTAGAAATGTAGTGTCTTCCATTATGCACAAGCTAGACAATACAACATGGATTTTGCACCAGATTTTGTGGGCTAAAATGCAGGAACTGTATGATCTCATTGATAGTGTTGTAATAACATTGGTACATTAATGATCAGGAGACTACAACTATTCACATTCTCACTGGAAGCTGCACAACATGACAATGAAGGGAGCACAGAATGGCATGGGTCAAGCATGATTTTACCTCGGCTACATCTGCTAAGGACCGAGACACAAAGGAATCCCGTGAGTTTCCATCCAGGAGACTAGGTCCCAATAAAGTGGTGCTACTTGTGTTACCAGCAGAGGTTGGGAGCATTTTTCGTCCCTTCTCTGGGGAAAGGAAGCTTGCTGAAAAACAAAACATTCAAGGAAAACAGTATTTTGATAAATATGTTTGTGAGAAGGACAGAAAGTTCACAGAGGAAGTTCAGAGAGGCAACTGTTCCATCTTTCAATACATGATCAAGAGGTGTTCCACTCAACTAGCAGATCTAACCATGTAGTTTGATATTCTAAGTATTGCAATTTTTGTTTTGAAGAAACAACAAAATTTTCAGGCACAACAAATAGTGACCACTAAATGAGTGCCAGTGTGCTCAGCCTTCAGCAAGTTTATGTGGACTTTAGGGTGAACAGAATTTACACAGAATTACTCTTGTGCCTTTATTCATTAACTTAAATTGGGTGGGCAACGGGAACACTGAGATATGGTCCTCTTCACTGCTCTATTTCTGCAAAATAAAAAGAGCAAACTGCCTCGCCTAGAAACTTCCAATTTATCTTTCAAAACAGTCACCTTCCATCTCTTCACTGTTTACCATTTAAAAATAGCTTTACTTTCGGTATCAGGTAGACTTTTGGCCAATTCCAGTTTTGTTTTCTTGGACTGCGGCAGGCTAAGTGCACCTCACCCCCACTCCGACATGGTTCCAGAGCAGAAACTAGGCTCCAGATGCAGTGAAGTCACCACTCCCGATTTAAGACTACTTCTTTATAGCAGATCCATGCACTGCTAGTTTTACAGTTAAGTACTAAAAGCCTTAAGTATAAGAAATAGCACCGAGGCAGCAGATAGAAAGGACACACAATGATCCAGTGTTTTTTGCAAATCTAACCTAGATCAATCTATTGCTTGGACTGCCATCACTAGCACTACTGCTCTTGTTATTCCTCACTCTACCATATTTATAGATTGATACAAGTCCAGTGTTAGACTTATCAATGAATGCAGACTTTGACTGTTACTGCTTAAGGTATCTGAAATTAGTGGGCCTTCTTGTTTTTGACACACAGCCTTAATATGTGCTAACCTCATTCTGAGAGAAAACAAGCATAAGCCCAACAATATCAACCAACCATCCCCATCCCCAAGTCATTGTTGGCCTCACTCACAAAATAAGCAACTGAGGGAAGAATCTGTGGAATCATTGGGGTACCACTGTGGATCATGGCTGGGGGAAGCGATCCAGTTCTGCTGAGGGCTACAGGAAGGGGATGGAAGACTTTTTGAGCTGTCGCTGCCATTCAACTTGGCTGGAGACAGAGAAACATTTTCACCTGTAAAAGGAAGGTTCACGAAGAAGTTGAAATTTCACAATGAACAGCCAAAACCTGCAGCCTTAAGAAGATGTTAGCATCTATAAGAAAGGGTTCCTTCCTGTCTCGATTCAGCCAATATTCGATGTAGCTCATAGAAGAAGCACTGATCTAAATCGTCCTCTCTTAATAGCATCAACAAAGGCTCAGCTAATATTCAAACAGTGGAACAACTTCTTATTACATATGTTTTCTGTGCGCCTGGTGTTTCTCTGTACTGGAGCATCTCCAAAGAAATTATCCTGTAATTCAATGCTTCTCAGGCTAGCTGACGTAGGAGACTGACAATTAAAAAAAAAAAAATGGTACCAAGGACTAGAATCATTTATTGCCTAACAATGAACATAGATGGATTCTTCAAAATCATTTTAAATCTTGTATATGTGGTGTGTGTGTTTTAATGATGTTTTATTTTTTTGACTATTTAGTCTTGTTTTAACTTTTTTATCTTACAAATTTTTAACAATGTCTTTGTTCATTGTTGTAAGTTGCTTTGACAGAAATAAACATCAGAAGAAAAAAAAAAGGAGGAAGAGCAGGAAAAATTATTCCAAACAGTTTCTGATACTGACTGGCAGGAGGACAAGATGTTTGCTCCAAAGCATCCCAATGGCCAAAACATTTCCCTAATCCTTTGGGATTCTACAGCCATCCAGATGAGCACTCTTATTCTGATAAGCCCAGTCTGCCTGACCAGTAGTGAAGCATGATGGTAGCAGTAGTCCATCGGTGCTTGGAGGGCCAAATGTTCCTCACCACTGTTTTCACTACAGTTCCTACAGGCATATTACCAATGTCAAATTAACAAAAACAGAGTTGTGGCAATATCAGGGATGGCTAACAACAGATAACTGTCTAGCTTAGTCTCTTACCATACTGACCAGAGCTGATAGCTATTTCAATGATAGAGTCACTGATCTGAGTAGCAGGCTCTCCTTGGGATAAAACATCTTCAGGTGGTCCAGGAAGTGAGATATCCAGCAGTGCAGAGACATTGGGAGGAGAAAGACAGGCACTGGACCCCTCAGAGGGAGGAGGAGGGGTGGAGAGACCATTTGGGACAGAGATTTTGGGAAGTTCTGGCAGAGAAAGGTCTGGAGTTCCCTGTGGTAGCAAGCAGAATGATAATACGTTATTTATTATGTATTTTCTGTCAAAGTCAGAAGCCTCTGAAGGTAAGAGTTAGCAACCTCATCTCTGTGTCCAAATACATGAAGTTTCCTTATACCTAATCAGATTACTGGTCCACCCACCACAGCAGCTCCAGATATTTGCATGCGAAGCATTTGATCTACCACTTGGCTATAACTATGATAAATTTTTGCCCATTCCTGTTCCCAGTTTTACACAAACACATTGTTACTACTCTCTCCCTATTTTACAGATGAGAAACAGAAACTACTGGATGGGGAAAAACATACAACTGGGATCAGGATCAAAATGGTGACCATCACCAGATAAACTGTTTTGTTCACGGTTACTCAAAAATTAAAGTCTGCTGCTATGCTTGGCATATCCTCTCCTTGTTTTACTTAATTAATTTTATTAGTCGTTTACTTCGACTTCCCAACTGTTCCCATAATCTCAGGGTGAGTAACAAGATTTTGTCAGGTCTAGTTTACCCCATGACTCTCTTACTTTCCTTCTGTACACTGATGTACACATTTGGAATCTGCCTTCCCCATCACAGCTCAATTGTACATATGCCCACTCAGCAGTAAGCTACAGAAATGGTGAAAAGAAGGAAGCAACACGAACAAGTTTTAAAACACAAGCCTCTGATTTCCTCACTTTTTCCTTGTAGTATTGGTTTAAATACTTCACATTTTTTAAATTAAAACACATACTTTAACATACATCTTTGCTCTTGACATATTCTATTTTGAATGTATATATAAAACAAAAAAAGGAGACTATCTTTTGTTGTTTCTCTGTTAACTCTCTATATACATATCATACTTAACACATAAATATTACATAAATATACAATCCTCCATTTTATCTATAATTCATTTCTCTACTGCTGAAGAATCCTATAATCAGATCCTTTAACTTTTCGTCATCTTTCACTTCCCACTTTCTTTTACTCGGTTCTTTTTATTTTTTCTCTTATCTCTATTCCCACTATATTCAATGTCACTGTTGACTGGCCTAAAACTACACAATTTAGCTTAAATGTCTTTATCAGCGTCTTCTCTAATCATAGTCAATTTCTTCCTCTTGGCGAATCTTTGCCCAATTATTCTCTATGTATCTCTTAACTTCCACCATTTCGTTATCTTTATCTCCCCTTTTCCCCCCTTTCATTGCTCTTGATAAACTTTCAAAAACTACATATTCTTGTACTTTAGTTAGCCATTCTTCTGTTTCCGGAGTTACATTTCTTTTCCAATATTTAGCGTATGTTACTGCTGTAATCCTGTAGAGTATTCTGTTCTTGTTTATGATATTCTTTGTTAACTTGGTGCAGCATATTCAATAAAAATATCTCCGGTGTTAGTGGTGTCTTTATTTGCAGAATCTCTATAATTACTCTATGAATCTGCTTCCAGTACTTTTTTCGCTTTTTCGCATTGCCACCATATATGATAAAAGGATCCACATTCATTGTCACACTTCCAACATTTCTTTTCTTTAATTTTATAGATCTTACTTAGCTTCTTTGGGTCTAGATACCACCTATACAACATTTTCATATGCTTTTCCTTTAAGCTCTGTGCCAGGGTAAATTTCTGAGTATCCTCCCAGCTTTTCCTCCAGTGTTCCAGCTTGATCTCGTGGCCAATGTTTCGCGGCCAAACTATCATTGTGTCCTTTATACTTTCAGTCTCTAGCTCTCTCTCTAACATGAATTTATAGATTTGTGATACTAAATGACCCTTTCCCTCAAATATTATTTTTTCAAACTCATTTAGTTGAGCGGTAGTTTCCAGTCCTTCTAATTTTTGATCCATTTTTTGTCTTTCTTTGAGCTGTAAATACAAAAACCACTGGCAGTCCCATCCTTCGTTTGTTAATTCCTCTCTTGTCTTTACGTGTTGTGATTTTTTTCCAATATTTGCCATTAAATCTCTGTATGTTATCCATCTTTCCGAGGGTCCTTTCCGATTACTGTATAGAGCTAAATGGGAAGAAACCCATAGTGGTATTCTGCAATATACTTTCCTCTTCCAAACTTTCCAAATCTCTAACAAGGATCTTCTTTATATAGTGATTAGAGAATTCTTTATCCACCTTTGCCTTGTTATACCACATATAACCATGCCAACCGAACCACAGGTCTAGACCCTCAAGATTTAACATCCTCTTCTTTCAACGTGATCCAGTCTCTTATCCACATCATCCCATTTGCATGGTAGTAAAGTTTCATGTCTGGGACTCCGCAGCCTCCTTTCTCTTTCCTATCTATCAAAGTTTTCCACTTTATCCTAGGCTTTTTTCCACTCCAGATAAAGTCCGTGAGATCTTTTTTCCACTCTTGAAAGCATTTATTATTAGTAATTATTGGCAAATTTTGGAACAGATAGTTTATTTTAGGCAAAACCATCATTTTAATAGCCGACAACCATCCCATTAAAGATAAATTCTGTTTTGTTCAGTTCTGTAAATCTTTTTTGGCTTCTTTTCATTTTGTGCCATAATTATTTTCAAATAATCCATTATTCTGTTTGGTTATAGTTATTCCCAAATAACTTATTTTCTTTTCCTCCTTAAATCCTGTTATCCAAATCAAGTTCTCTATTTCTTCTTTGTTCATATTCTTAGTCAGAATCTTCGTTTTCTCCTTGTTTATTCTGAAGCCTGCAACTTCCCCAAATTCTTTGCTTATTTCTATCACATTCTCGATACTTGTTTTTGGCTCTTCCAGAACTAGTACTAGATCATCTGCATAGGCTTTCATCTTATATTCCTGTTGTTTTATTTTCGTTTCTTTTATTGTGTCTTCTGCCCTTATCTTTCTTAAAAGCACTTCGAGTGTTATTATAAAGAAAAGAGGTGAAAGAGGACAACCTTGACATGTTCCTTTTCTGATTTCAATTGGATCTGTCTTTTCTCCATTAATAATTAGTTGCGCCTTATTGTCTTTATATATCTGTCTCATCCAGGTTACAAATTTATGTCCACATCCCATTTTGTCTAATAGTTCTATCATGAATTCTTGACTTAAATTGACAAACGTTTTCTCAGCGTCAACAAAAATCAACAGTCCTTTCTTCTCATTATGTCTCTCATAGTATTCCAAAATATTTATTACTGTGTGCACATTGTCTCTAATATATCTTCCCGGGAGGAAACCACTTTGATCTGCATGAATTATTACTTGTGCAATCTTCTTCAGTCTTTCTGCTATTATATTTGTAAATATTTTGTAATCAATATTCAATAATGATATAGGTCTGTAGTTTTTTGGCTCCTCCGGATCTTTGTTCTCTTTTAATATCAAGGTTATATTCCCTTCTCTCAATGATTCCGGTTTGCCATAAATTATGATCTCATTAAACATTTTCTGCATCGGTAGGGATAGTTCTTTTTGTAGCTCTTTATAATATAGAGCCGAAAATCCATCCGGTCCAGGTGATTTACCTATCTTCGTTTTTTTTAATCGCCTCTACCACTTCCATCATTGTTATGTTAGCGTTCAAGTTCTTTTCTTGATCTTCCGTCAACTTTGGAATATCCTGTTCTCTTAAATATTTGTCTATTCTCTGTTTCATATCTTTATTGTTCTCTTTACTGTATAAAATCTTGTAATATTGTCAAAAAATTTCCATAATTTTCTTTTGATCTGTAAATATCGTGTCTCCTTTTTTCGCTCTTAGTATTAAATTTCTCTCTCTTCTTTTCCTCAATCTATGCGCTAACCATCTTCCCGGCTTATCTGCATTCTCAAAATGTTTTAAATGCAATGTTCTTAATTTCTTTTCCATATCGACGGTATTCTCCTCACGAATCTCTTCTTGTAATCTTTTGATCTCCCTCCCCAGTTTTTTGTTCGCTGGATCTCTTCTTAATTCTTCCTCTTTCTGTTTAATCTCTGTTTCTAAATTTGTCATCTTCTCTATCCTCCTCTTCTTCCATTCTGTATTCCACTTTATCAATAGCCCCCTCATAACCGCTTTCCCTGCGTCCCATACGGTCTTGGTTGCGATTCCTTCTTTCTCATTTTCTTGAAAGTAGTTTCTTAGTTCTTGTTTTGCTTTTTTAAGGTATTCTTCGTTTCTCGCAATAAATCATTCATCCTCCAGGTAAAATATCTGCTTTGTTTCTTCATACATATTTTAACTTGGATTGGATTATGATCTGAGAATATTCTAGGTAAGATCTCAATATCTTTCACTATATTATGTAGTGATTTCGAAATCAAACATATGTCTATTCTAGACATTGTCTGATGTCTGTAGAATGTAAATCCTCTTTCATCTCCTTTTTTATGTCGCCATGTATCTATTAATGACAGGTCTTCCATTATTCTGAAGAAGGATCTTGGAAGTTTCCCTTGTTTCATTTTCTGTTTTTTGTTTACCGTTCTGTCATGTTCTGGAACCAGGACTCCATTCATGTCTCCCATTATAAAGATTTGTTCCTGATTATTCTCTTTTATATATTTTTGCAATTCTTCACCAATCTTCTCATAGAATTTGCTCTTATTTTCTAATGGGGCATATATTCCAAGTAACAATAATGTTGTGTTTAAGAATTGAACTTGTACTCCCAAATAATGACCTTCTTTGTCTCTAAATATTTCTTTCTGATGGATACTTTGAATTGACATATATCACCACCCCTCTCTTTTTCTTTTCAAGAGCCGAAACATAACATTTTCCTAGCTTGGGGTTTTTCAAATATTTTACATCTCAATCTCTAATCTTTGTTTCTTGCAGACAGATTACGTCTGCTTTAGCTTTTTTCAAATAATGAAAGACTTGTCTGCACTTGTAATTAGAGTTCAGCCCTTTTATATTCCAAGATATACACTTCAAATTCATTACTTAGTTGTCTTCTTCTTCTTCTATATATTTCTCCGCCGCTTCTGAACTTCGCTGTTCTTCTTCTGGACCTTTCTTCCTGTTCCTCATCCCCTCCTTCAATTTTGCCCTCGTCTCTTTCTTGTTCTGGTCTGATTTCGTCTTTGTCTCTCTCATTTTCTGTTTCTCCTTTTCTTTTCTTCAGACCCCTCTTTTTACTTTCGAATAATTCCTTTACCGTTTCAATAATATCGCTTAGTTGTGACGGCGACGTACATCTGTATCTCTTGGAATTCATAGTGAAAGAAACTCCTTCAGGTCTCTCCCACTTATAGCTGATGTTATATCTCTGTAAGATTATTGTAAGATTTTTATAGTCTTGTCTTCTCCTTAATGTTTGATACGGAACATCTTTAAAGACTTTCACTACTTCCCCTTCCACCATCAGTCTTTCTTCATAGTTCCTTTGTAGTAATTTCTCTTTCATCCTTATTCTTGTGAAATGTATAATGATGTCTCTTGGCCAGTTTTTTTCTTTCACTGTTCTTGAACTTATACAAAAAAATCCGGCTGATTTCCCTGTCTGTTTCTTCCTCCGTCAGGTCCATAGATGCCGCTAGTTCCGGTATCAGTCTCGCATATATGTCTTCACCTGCCTTCTCTTCTACTCCCCGAAATTTCAAGCATCTGTCCCGATATCTCATTTCGTGGGCCTCTATTTCAATATTTTGTCTTTTTTGATCCTCCTTCATGTCCTTCCAATCTTTCTCTGTTTGTTTCACTCTTATCTTCATCTCTTTCATTTCTGTCTGTATTGTTTCAACCTCTCTATTCATTTTCTCCATTTTCCTGTTAAGTGCCTCCATCTCCTTTTTTATGTCAGTTTTAATCTCATTTCTTGTCTCCTTTAATTCTTATCTTATTTCTTGCTTGAAGTTTCTTAACTCCTCCAATATTTTTGTTCCTATCTCAGTTGACTGTTGGGGCTGTTCCAAGGAAGGTCTCCTCTCCACAACAATTTGAGTTTGCGTATAGGTAGCTGTTTTCTTCCTTGTTGCCATGGTATATATTCAAATACAACACAGAAAATATTACACAATGAAATATATTATAAGTCTTGCAATTCTAAACTTTATGCTCTTATTGACTTATATATATTTCTCTTTTCACGTAAATTTCCTATATTTTTCCTTTTTCTAATAAAGATTTTCTCATAGATTCCTATAAATATCTACTTATCTCATTTCTATTTTCAATCAATCAACAGATTATTAACTTATTATACCAGTGGTTCTCAACCTGGGGGTCGGGACCCCTTTGGGGGTCAAACAACCATTTCACAGGGGTCGCCGCTCCTCAATCCTGCCCCCCTTTTAAAAGAAGGTGGCCTCACAGCCAATGGGAGCAGTGCTTCTGAGACCCCTGCGCTGGGGTTCAAACTGCAAACCCCAGGATTCCATAGGGTGGTGAAAGTGGAATAATAGTGCTATAACAGTCTAGTGCAGAAATAGCCAGGATGACTTTCTCCTCTCGCTTTTGTTGTGCGTGGACCCTTGGCGCTTGCCACATGCACGTGTTGTGTTCTTCGCCCTGTCTTGCATTCCTCGCTTTTTGTATGTTCAGCGTCCGCACTCCCTTTAAGGGAGGGAGGAAGGGAGGGAGTGAAACAAAACACATCTGCTTATGCCTCCGCCATCTTTCCTCTCTCCCTGTCCTTTCCTCCCTGCGCCTCGTGTAAAATGTGGGCTGTTTTGGCATTGCCTTTGGGAGTGACTGGCTTTTTGAACTGTGGAAACCCAGCATTCAGAACTAGAACTACTGCCTTAATTCTGGCATTGATGGACGCTTTCTGTGCTTAAAAAAGGGGGGAGGGTAACCAGTTTTTAGGCATTAGAAGTCTATCCAGAGCAGTGATTTAGGGCAGTGTTTCCAATCTATTTGACATTGGTAATAACTAACTAACTAATAAATAAATAAAAAAAATGATTTTATGGTTGGGGGTCATGCTGTCATGAGGAACTGTATTAAGGGGTCGCGGCATTAGGAAGGTTGAGAATCACTGTATTATACTATATATATATCAGACAGTAAGCAATTAACTTGTTGGATTTACCATCAAGAATCTAACAGCCCCTTCCAACAGTTTTATTCATTAGAGTTCTTCAGTATATATCAATCAAATTCTATACTTTTTACATTAAGTTTGTTAAGCGTAACAAAAATTAATTATATACACGTCTTATAATATACACTAATGTAATTGTATACACGTCTTGTAATATTCTATTATTTCAGAAGACGGAGCTCCTTCCTCACTTTAGATTCCTCTCAGCATTTTAAACTCAGAGACTGTCAAGGTCAATTTACAGATCTTGAGTCCTTGATAGTGTTACACTTTCTCCTCCACCCAAACTTCTCCAGCTGGCAATAATTCCTGTATTACCAGCCTTCCAATACTATTCAATCCCCCTCTCTTACAATAACTCAAACAAAATTTGCACACTTTTATATCACAATTATTTCATACAACAGAAGGCTTTACAAACTTATCCCTTCAGATTCGGTCACCAATCATATGAGTCTCCTTTTTCTTCTTCATTGTTTCTTCGTTACCTTGGGAAATAATCTATACTCAAACAGTCTCTCCTTATTATACCAAATACCCCATAGATTGTTATGGATGCTCTACGTTTTCAAGATCTCCCTCTTCCTGTTGTCTCCGCTTAAAGTTCCATTTATATTCCACCATTCAGTCCACAGTGCGTTCGTTCAATTTAAATTCCACAAAAACAGTTCTTTACCAAATATAATAGTCCACAGTTCATTCAGCTGAATTCCACAAAAACAGTTCTAGCCAAATGTAATAGTCCACAGTTCTTGCCAAATATAATAGTCCACAGTTCGTTCAGTTTAAATTCCACACAAACAGTTCTTTGCCAAGTATAATAGTCCACTACACGATTCAGAGCTCCAACACCTTAATTTACTGAGTTAATAAGTTTAACAAGTCTGCATTGTCCTTAATCTTCCTCAGTTTAGTTACTGTTTATTACTTGGTTGTTTTCTGTCTTTCCAGTATGATTCACTTACTTTTCCATTTCACGATAGGCTCAGTCCATTTGTGTAGAGATCTCTGCGATCCCTCATAAAAGAAAGTAATTAATCCTAAGTTTCTTCTGCTTTCTTCTGTCGCTTCTTTAAAAAAGGTTTCGGTGCCCCTTTGCCCCTCTTAGAGCGGCTGCCCAGCATGGCTGTGGCTTCTCCTTGGCTCTCTCTTGCCTCCGTACCTTCAGCACAGCGATAATTGCTGTGCCTTTCCGTCGGTGAGTTCACTCGAGCCCCCTTCGAGACCCTCTGGACCCTCTTTACCAGGGGGGTGCTGGCCAGCTCCGATTTCCCCGTTTCTCTTCGGCTAGGTCCACGCTGGGCGGTTGTGCTTCAGCCGACAAGCTTCTACACAACCATGCGGTCCGCCACGAAACCCGGAAGTCTAAATACTTCACATTTTTAAAGCTATTAAAAGGTGTGATGTTTAAAGTTCAAATCTTTTAAATTCTCCATTATCTCTGATTACTGATTTCCAAATTTAATTTAAGCGGCAGAAATATATGTGGCATTCACAGACAGACCGGGAAGATGCATACATATGGCCATTACATGTGAACATCTTTTTTAGCAGAACACACCATCTGTATGATTCTGTTCCAAGTTTTGCTTATTCAGATGGTCTACCATGAAAACAGGTAGTTCTTCACTGAAGAACTCACACTTTACCTGAAAGCCATCAAGGACTGCCTCTTGCTCAGGTTGTGAGGGTAGACCAAGGAATGGTACCCGACATTCACTGCTTGAACCCTGGAAAAGTGGAATCAAGATGATTGAGTCAGATCCTCAGTGGAAAGAGAACAAAAGGAAGAGATTTAACATGTCTGCTTCACTGTTACCAAGGATGGATATATTTGGTGCCCTAGCCCCATCTACTCTGTCAAAAAGTACTTGTTAGCCACTGTGTTAACAAAATGCTGGATTAGTTAAGCCTTTGCTCTGATTAAGCATAGTTCTTCTCATGCTCTAAATCCACATTCAATAATTCTGATTCAAGAACTACAGCCTTCAACTCATGCCTTTAGAAGCTAATCCCAAGTGTTCTTGATTTTTTCAAGTTTCAGCAACACTGGCTTTCTTTTTTTTTCAAATGCCCATAAATCTTTAGGCATGTAGGTGTTTATACCTGAGAGGTAATAACTGATGGAAAACAATAATCACTGTATGCTTGGGAATGATTTCACATTCACCTCTCCTAATTCGTATCTTGTATCAATATTAATGAGTGTATGCAGAATTTCCAGTTTCAAAAGAGTTGGTGAGGAGGACAGAAAAAAAAAACAGAGTGGGACCACAGTGCTGCCCACATACTTCCCCACATACTTCCCCATTTCACCACAGGTGTGAATAGGTTTTTGAGGTCAAAACCAAGGGCTATCCCCATCCTCCAATCTCTGTATTCAGCCACAGTTGTGTAGATATTCTAATTATATGGCATCACCAGAGAGTCCTACATGCAAATAATGCAGAAACAGTGCTATGACAAAGGTGTTAGTCTGATGCCTGGACAAAATATAACAACGGCCCTATAGCATTTTCTGCATATTCATAACCTTTTATATAGTGCTGGGATAAGACATCACAGCAGAAGAAACCATCATTTATTCACATGTATATGCACACATGTGTACTGAGAGATGGTTATCATCTGTTGCCTGTCTGTTCATGCTGTCTTCCAAGCTACTGACTACTGCTAAAACTTTTTCAATTCTTTCTGCATGAAAACAACAATATTTGGAATTTTCAGAACTTGGAAGTAATATATCAGAAGTAGTCATATTAACTGTAAAGCATTTTGTCTAGGGCAATGAAAACATGATTAGAATTCATTAAAAGATTTTTTTAACATGGAAATGTAACTATTGCAATTACTTATTATTCCCCCCGCCCCTTTGTTGAGTAACATATACCTACTATTTCTCAAATAACAGGTTGCTTACCTGTAACTGTGATTCTCTGAGTGGCCATCTGTGTCCTCTCACAAATGGGTTTTGCACCTGTGCAGAAACCACAACCAGAAGTTCTAGAGCTGAGTAGCTTGGTGGGAAGTCCCTCCCTTCCCCACTATCTTGCATGTTCTAGCCTACCAAAGCTATGCTCTCCTCAGTTTCAAAGTCTACTGAGAAAATATAACAGACATGGTTGTTGCAATAAGGCTGAAGTGCTTCTGAACTGCCAGTGCTGTATGAGATTAATAGGACATTAAGTGGTGAACTCTGCGCCTGAGTCTGTGCCCTGTTCAGTGGAAGAACTGCCCTATGAATGGAATTCTCTTCGTAGGGAGCAGAATGGACTTCTTTGCAATTACCTGGAGACCAAAATCGTGGAACAAAGTGAGGGTGTGATGAAGATCATGATATACTTTGTCCCAGGAGGATGCTACTGAGAACCAATTGTCTAGGTACAAGTAAATGCGGACTCATTGGGTTCTGAGGAGAGAGACCACTACCATGATGTAGTCTGTGAAGACCCTGGGTGCTACTGAGAGACTGAAAGGAGGAACCTTGTACTGATACAGGTCTTCATCAATGAGAAACTTGAGGAACTTGCAATGCTGCAGGTGTATCGCGATGTGGAAATAAGAATCCTTCAGGTCTTTTGAGGTAAACTAGTCCCTGAAACACAGAGCTGCAGAATAGATTGTAGAGTGACCATCTTGAGCTTGCTGGCATGATTATAGTGATTGACTCCACAAGGACTCCAGAACAGATGCAGATGTCTATCTCTCTTTGTTACTATGAAGTACTCGGAAAAATTACCCATGTGTTTGCAAAGGTCTGGAATCTTTGCTCAGCAAGGCAGTAATTTCTTCTCTCAGAACTCAGTAAGGAGGAATGGTGCAGAAAATGCCTATGGAAGGTCAAGCTGCAAAATTTTAAGGTATAACCCAACAAACTATAGCTAATACCCAGGTGTCATTGGTGATGTCCTGCCAGGTGTTATAATAGTGGTAAAGTCCAGGTGCCTGAGATGGTAGAAGGTGACACAAGGTTTTTTTTAAAAAAAAAGTTGTGGTAGAGTCCCAGGAATCAAGTCAAAGTTGAGACTGAGAAGATCCAGATAATTGCTTCAATACTGAGAACTGGTTGCACTGGGATAGTTTAAAGAGATTCTTCTGTTGGGAAACCAAAGGCTGAGAAAAATCTGAGAACATGATGGAGACTTAGATCAATGGAAGGATGATGAAGACTGCTTCCAAAAAGGATGGTAGGGATGTGGTTGTTGCTGGTGGTGTTAAACGCCAAACTCCACCTTCCTTGCAGTTGTGCAAGCCTTGAACAAATGGTCTATGGCTTTATCAGTTATGGAATGGAATAATCCAATTGTCAAATGTTAACCAAGACTCTTGGTGTCTTCAGAATTCTCAGCAGAATGGGGTCAGGCATATATACAAAAGGCCATTGGACATAATCTTAGCTGCACAATCAGCTGCATGACAAGATGATTACATTTGCTGTGCACCTAGATTGTGTACCTCTTCTTGAAAAGGTGTAGGCATTTGTCTCTGGTCATGCATGTTTGCAAACCTGGCAGCCAAGGTGAAAGACGAGTAAAACAACAGCCAAATACATGTTTGCTTCCACGATGTGAAGGTGTAGAAAGGCTCCTCCTCGATCTTTTTGTTTGTTAAGTCTCAACTACTATAAAGTTGAGGGTAGAGTAAGTGAGTATGAAAGAGGCTCCTTCCTGTTGCATATGTTACATGTTCTCCACATGACATGAAGTAGGTGGAAAACTGTTTAATGACATCAGATAAGGCAGGAAGGGGAGGGATCAAAACAGGTATGTTAGCCTGGGAATCGATTTCTGTGAAATACTGGATCATCAACACATGCTGGTGACGGTGTATAACATGTAGACCAAGCAGTTTAGCTATATGTACTAATAAGTCGGTGTATGGCTTGAGGTCTTTTGGTGGTGAAGTGTGTTCTTCTATTGTCACAGGAGGACAGAGATAGACTCAGAATGATACTTATTGTCATAAAAGATATCTGGCTGATGTTGCAGAGGAGTAGAAGCAGTCACAGTTCAGAGGAAGCACTAGTGCAGAAGAGACCAGAATGGCAGATGTAGGTGGCAAGAAGACTGAGATACAAGCAGATGTCACAATGGGCAAGAGGCTTCAAAGATGTCTTAAGTGAGCAGTAGCAGTTATCACAGATGCCATGTGGGCTAAGGAACTCTGGAAAAATGTCAGGCTTATAGATATAGGTTGTGGAGGAGATGGAGGATGAACAGAAACAGTCAACGCAATATGAGGAAGTGGCAAAAGTGGATGAGAAGATGATGGAGAGGAAGTGAAGCACGGTCTCTGCTACTTGAACATCAGTACTGGTCCCTGTCATGGTAAAGACAGTAGGCATGCCATGACTCAAGGTGGTGACAATGATCTTGGTAAGAAGGTGAGTATGAAAAGTAAGATTGAGGACTGCAATAATGGTAAACATAATAATGTCTATCAACGTAGGAAACAGACATGTATGGAGAATTTTCTTGATATCAGTAACCACAGTAAGAGCAAGGAATACTAAAACAGAAATCTTGGTGAGTGTCAGTGATGATAACAGTCAGACGAATACTGCAGAGAGTGGAGGAGATGTTGATCGGGGGTAAGAGTTTTCCCAATGTCTTGAATGGATATCCGCCGGAAAATGGAAGAGGAAGCTGTTAAGTCGTGCTACAAAACAGCATCTAAGAGTTTTGCCCAGTACAATTGTTGATGCTTATTGTTGTTGGTATCAAAATGCCATCAACATCAGGGGTAAGGTGTGTGTTTTTGCACATTTGTGAGCATGCACACCTTCAAGCCATCTGTCAACTTACTGTAACCTCATAAATTCCATAGGGTTTTCTTAGGCAAGGAATACTCAGAAGGTTGTTTTGCGAGTACCTTCTTCTAAAATACAGCCTACGGCACCTGGTATTTGTTGGTGGTCTGCTATTCAAGTACTAATCACAGCTGACCTGCCTAGCTTCCAAGATCAGACAGGATCTTGAGAAGTTAAATCAACTGTCAGTATCAATGACACTGCACCATCAGACCAAGAAGGCTTGTGATGTACAACACGATGAAGGTTTGGCTTGGACTGAGGATGCTCTTCTGACTAAGCAGGTTGTGAGTACTCTCCAGATTGAACAGGGCGGATCAAAGATAGTGTTCAGATCACAGATGCTTGGATTGAAGAGGTTCTTTGGACTGAGATTTCTCTTTGGACAGAGGACATAGGCCTTTTGTTTTAGACCAGTGCTTGTCTTTCGCTTCCTTCCTCTTCTATTGGCCAACTTCCACAGGCACTGCAGCTTGGCATTTAATCCCCATTATGCCATCAAAGTGAGGGGAAATCTAGTGTCCTACCCAGAACAGAAGGAACAGGTAATGTCAAATCCCCTGCTACTGGAATGGGACTAGTCTGAGCCCACACTGAGTGAGTTAGTACTGAAGGCACAGAAGGCCGTACTGAAGGGGACAGTACCCAGGGCAGCATCGAAGAATCAGCAGAAAACACTGTGGATGACCTGCATTTCTCACTCTTGGTTGCAAATGCTGTAAAAAACATCCTTATTTGACACTGTCTTATCTCCTACTTCAAGAGATCCCAACAATGCCACCCATGTTGGGAAGGCTTGAGATGTAAAATTGCAAACAGAGCACTGCTGCAGAATGTGAGACTTGACAAGACAGAAAAGATCTAAGGTAGACCATTAGAAAGAGAAACTTTCCCACCATAAGCAATACACAGTTTGAAAAGAGAGGAAGAGGCCATTAAAGGAGGGCAGTCAGGCAAAAGACTTGAGGAAAGAAATAACAAATTTTATTATTTTTTAAAGAACACAGTCAAGAGTTAAAAAAAAAGTAGGAAAAAGACTGCACAAAGAATGATAACAAGGAGGGGCTACAGTAATACATGATCAATGTTGATCTTGTGGCAGATGAAGAGACACTGGTGAGAAGATAACTCTGGCAGGCTAGGGCATCCACAGTAGTGGGGGGAGGTGGGACTTACCACCAAGCTATTTGTTCTAGAACTTTCCAGTTGTGGTTCCTGTGCAGGTGCAAAACCCATTTGTGTGAGGCAGAAAAACCATAAAGACGAACCTGAGGGTGGCAGCCATTTTTCTTTTTTAATGTGGTTATTTACTTTTTGATGGACAAAATGAGAAAGCGAGGTTTCAGTGACACTGCTAATTTATCACTCTAAAGCAGTGGTTCTCAACCTTCCTAATGCCACGACCCCTTAATACAGTTCCTCATGTTGTGGTGATCCCCAACCACAAACTCCTTTTCGCTATTATTTTTATGTATTATTTAGTTAGTTAGTTATTTCCAACATTAAACAGATTGGAAACATTGCCCTAAATCACTGCTCTGGATAGACTTCTAATGCCTAAAAACTGGTAACCCTCCCCCCTTTTTTAAGCACAGAAAGCGTCCATCAATGCCAGAATTAAGGCAGTAGTTCTAGTTCTGAATGTTGGGTTTCCACAATTCAAAAAGCCAGTCATTCCCAAAGGCAATGCCAAAACAGACCACATTTTACATGAGGTGCAGGGAGGAAAGAACAGGGAGAGAGGAAAGATGGCGGCAGCATAAGCAGATGCCTTTTGTTTCACTCCCTCCCTCCCTTAAAGGGAGTGCGGACGCTGAACATACAAAAAGCGAGGAATGCAAGACAGTCAGGGCGAAGAACGCAACACGTGCATGTGGCAAGTGCCAAGGGTCCACGCACAACAAAAGCGAGAGGAGAAGGTCATCCTGGCTATTTCGGCACTCGACTGTTATAGCACTATTATTCCACTTTCACCATCCTATGGATTCCTGGGGTTTGTAGTTTGAACCCCAGCGCAGGGGTCTCAGAAGCACTGCTCCCATTGGCTGTGAGGCCACCTTCTTTTAAAAGGGGGGCAGGATTGAGGAGCGGCGACCCCTGTGAAATGGTTGTTCGACCCCCAAAGGGGTCCCGACCCCCAGGTTGAGAACCACTGCTCTAAAGTAACAACTGATCTGCCACTTTGCAAAGTAACAAGCAACAGATAATGTGTTTTCTTTTAAAAATACCATTTCAAGCTCTGGAATCTTGAAAACAAAACAACTTCTGCAACAAAATCGTTCAGCAACACTTCATGGAAATCAAAATCAAGCACAAAACCAAGGGCAAGGAGGAGCGTTGTGAACAAGAAGGTATCTGGAAAGCAGAGCAGGGTCAGGAGTGGCAGAGGTTCAAAGCTAAATGGAAAAACAGCAGTAGATCACAGAACACTGGTAATGGGTATCTCAGGAAAGGACAGATGATGGTATGAAATCTGAGGAAAGAGGAAGGTTGTTCAGGGAAAAGAGGGACACCAATGGCTGAGGAGTAAAAGGGGCACACACGCTGCTATCCAGCATTGGCCACTATCTGGTTATAGCCATTAGATTATAATTCAAGAAGAATGGAATCTTAAACAAGGCTTAGGAGGCAAAAAAAAAAACCTGACCACTGGGTTAGAGATGGAACCTCCATTTTGATGCACCACCGTTGAATCTTGTCTTGCAACCACTGCAGTCACTGTGCCTGGAGACAGTGGAGAAACACCTGACAAGCCTTCAGTACCAAGAACAGGCAAAGGACTGCCAGGGATAATACCAGCACTTTTGGCCGCCAAATCAATAGCACCTTTAAATAGAAAAAATGGAAAGATCAGAAATCCAAAATGTAAGATTTACTATGTCATATCCAGTTCTACAGAAAAACGTACTGCTTCTGCATAGTACAAAGTTAACTTAATAATATAGTTCATTCACAACATCTTTCTCCTACAATAAATTTTTTCCTAACTCCTTATTCCCTCAGTAATAATCAGAATTCAACTCTCCTTGAGAATTTCAATGTTCTCTGCTGAAGAAAGGAATATTTACCTTCATACAGTACAAGGACATCTGGATCTCAAGAGAAGCTATTTTTCTGTTGCTAATGGAGTTGAAATTTTATTACCCATCTTTTATTATTCTTTGTCTCTAGTCTTCACATATCCAATAGGGGAGTTGCCTCTGCCTACAGTGAAATCCCTCAATATCATCTTAATTGACAACATCTCAGACGGCCCTGTCACTCTAACATCATCACCATTTTATTCTTATATGATTTTAAACATCTTTGCCTGATGGAGAAACCAATGAAACTTTGAAAGTTTGCATAATGCATTTTACGATTTAGAACTGGCCCAAAAAAGGGTATCACTGATTTTGGATTTTGTTATACAGTCCTCCCTCAACCTTTGTGGGCTTGACTTGCACGAATTTGATTATGCGTGAGGGGCCTGTGTCTTCCTTTCCCATGCCTGGGCAAAAGAAAAGGGGATAGGAGGATGAAGCCCCAGAAAGAAATGCAAAGGACAAGTGAATGGAAGAGGGAACCCCCAGGATGAAAGTTATACACATGCCTTCCTTTTCCCTGCTTGGGCAAAACACAAAGAAATGAGAGGGGGGAGCCCTGAGAGGAAAGGCACATGTGTGTCTTCCTTCCCCACACCCAGGCAAAAGACAAAGGAATGGGAATGGGGAGCGTGGGGACTGAATGAGACAGAGATCATGGAGGGGGCACATTCACATGTTCCCTTGCCTACTCACATGGGGGTACGATACTTGCTTTTTTTGTCTTCCCCGAGGGACCTGCACCCTGAACCCTTACAAAAGTGGAGAGGCCAGTATAGTTTTCTGAGGAGCTCATAGGAATGAAGTGACCGGGTAGATGCTTAAAATGACGGTGGAAAAAGATGGGTTAAATCTGGTCAAGTACAGGCCAGGACCCATCTAAAAGCCTATTCTGCAGCACTGAGGATAGAGAAGAAATGACTTCTTTGTTGCCTCCATCACATCAGCACAATCTTGCCCAGTGTAGTTGTTCTGTGTAGTCAGGAATTTATTACATTCTAGACCTGACTGCTGAGAAGAAGCCCTCAGAAAAGTTCTGTGATTAATTTGTCAATTATTTTGCTGTGAAAATTACTCAAATCTGTTCTGATTTGGATTTCATATTGAAGGTAGTGTCTGCAGAAGTAAGTGAGGCATGTAGTTGTCTGGTTTTGATGAATGAGTTTCAATTTGTTCAATATGATTGTGAGGACAAATTGCTTGGAGAAGTGAAGCATTCAATACCATTGATCATGGTATCCTTCTGGGCCACTCAGCTAGTACAGGAGAATAGTATTGGGAGAATTGTTCTGCAATGGTTCCAGTCCTTTCTGGTTGAGCATTTTCAGACGATTGTGTTGTGGACCTACACTTAATACCATCTCCTACGCTTTTCTGCATTTTCATGACAATGCTGGAAAATGTCTTCCAGCATTTTGCAGTTGGCTATCAACAGTATGCTGATTATACCCAGCTTTCTCTCTCTCAGTTTGACACTAAGGAGACCGGCGGAGGTTCTGAATCATTATCTGGATGCAAGGAAAGTTTGAAAGAATAAACTAAGGCTCAATCCAGATAAGACAAACATTCTATTGGACATAAGGAAAGCTAACCTGGAATTTCAACCTGTTCCTGACAGGATTGTGCTCTCTAAGAAAGATCAGGAATATAACTGGTAGATGTTCCTGGACTCACCAAGGCCCTGGAAGGTTAGGGAACTACTGTGCCCAGGACTGTCTTTGTCTAGTTCTGGCTGAAGTGGTAGCAGTGCCCCTTTATAGGAGGACAGATCTTGTCACAGTTGTTCATGTCTTAATTACCTAAGACAAGCGTAATGTGCTCTACATGGGGCTGCCCTTGAAAAGTGTTTTGAAACTACAGCTTGTCAACAATGTGGTCACTAGATTGTTGTTGGGCATCTGCTTTAAGGACTATGTAACATCAGTCTTAAAAGCACAGCACTGGCTTACAATTTGTTACTGGGCTGAACTCAGAGTGCTGGTATTGACCTACAGAGCTCTGAACACATGCCAGAGCCCTAAGATCTGCAAGGAAAGGCTTTCTCTTGGTCTTGCTACCATCCCAGGCTTGCCTAGTGAGAACACAGGAGAGAGACTTTACAGTGGCTGCTCCAACCCTGTAGAATTCTCATTCACAGGAGGCTAGGCTCCCCCTTCCCCCACTTGCCCTTCCCCAGCAGACAAAAACATTTCTTTTCCAGAAGGTTTTTAGTGGAGCTATAGTAAGCTGGTTTTTTTTCTTTTTAAAAGTGTTTTCAGTTTTTGTATGTTTCAATGTTTTCAATTGTTTTGTTTATCTCTAATTTTTAAAAACATTTTTGGCAGTCACATTTGGTCTCACTTGAGGCAATAAAATAAAATAGAAAATAAAATAAAATGCTTTGACCTCTTCTCTCATTATGAGCCTGCCTGAAAGAGAAGGCCTTATCGTGTATCTCACCACCCATGAGATGGATATGCACGAAATAGTTTCTATGTAGCAGCACCTGACACTGGAATTCTCTTCCAAGAAAGGTCAGGCTGGCTCCATCTTTTCTGAGTTACCAGCTGCAGCTAAAACTGTGTTTCTGATTGTCTTTCAAGTGGCTGCTCTGGCTGTTTTTAACTGTGTTTTTAATTGCTTGTGATTTTAGAACTTTTTAAAAAGGAATTTTTAGTTTAAAAGGAATTTTAAATGTGTTTTACTTGTTTATTTCATTTATTTATTTAATATATTTCTATATTGCCTCCCAGCCCATAAAGGCTTCTGAGATCATAAAAAATAGAAGCAAATGAGAACTTGGTACTTACATGAATGGTCATTCTGGGATGGCAGGAGGAACAATCCACCAGGCATGGGTTTTGGTCCTTGTGCCAGCCTGATGCAGGAGTCTTGTAAATTCCATACAGTTTTTTCTGTTAGACACCTGCCCCTGTCGAGTCAGTTTTTTTCCCCAGCATAAACTTAGCCCCTAAACTAACAACTTTTTTTTTGGTGGTGGGTGTGGACTGTTGTTCCTGTCATCCCAGAATGACTATTCACATAAGTACCAAATTCTCATTCTCAGAGTGTCAGGAGGACCAATCCACCACGCATAGGAAGTTCCCAAGCCATAATTCCTGGGTGGTAATTCACTACCTTTAATCTACACAGCTGCCTGCAACACAGCTGCCTGCAGCACAGCGTGGCCAAATGCTGCACACACCAACTTATATTTGTC
Organism: Ctenosaura bakeri; assembly: GCA_948474755.1. Classification (NCBI taxonomy): domain Eukaryota; kingdom Metazoa; phylum Chordata; class Lepidosauria; order Squamata; family Iguanidae; genus Ctenosaura; species Ctenosaura bakeri. Next base: position 52,221 of record CAOLHI010004262.1, read on the forward strand.
TAATTTATAACATTTTATAAAGATTGATGCTTCTTTCAAACCTGCCGCATTACATATGTCTTCTAAAGATGATGTAACAGAATAAACCATACTAGTAGCCATTGATCTAGCTGAGTGTGGCCACTAATTTTTAGGTCTCGGTTTCTTAAAGTAGTCATAACACAAATAAATAATCCATCTAGCAATCACTGTTTTGCAGGCGCGAAAGCTCCTAATGTGTGAGGCACAGAGACCACGAAGAAGAACTTTTGTTATCTTGATGTAAATCTTAATCACTCTTCTGACATTTAAAGTGTGCCACTTACGTTCTAACACATGCCTTGGCTCTGGACAAAAAGTTGGTAAATATATTTCTCCAACTGGCTTAGCAGCAGATACACATTTTGGGAGAAACATAGGATACGATCTCATAATCAGTCTATCCTGTCCAAATCTGCACAAGTTAGCATTTACAGACAAAGCTGATAACTCAGACACCCTTCTAGCAGATGCAACAGCTAGAAGGAATGATACTTTAAAAGATATTAACCTCAATGATGTCTCTTTCAAAGGCTCCAACGCTGCAGCTGTCAAAGCACTAAGCACCAAAATAAGGTCCCACAACGTAAACCTATGAACTGTTGGATAAGACTTTAATGTTGCTCCCTTCAGAAATCTGTTTATGTGTGGATAAGATGACAAAGAGTCTTGATCCACACTGAGTACGGCAGACAATACTGCCACCTGTCTTTTTAAAGTATTAGGTCTGGTTTCCTCAATCCATCCTGTAAAAACTGTAAAACATGTGGAACTCCAAACTAATTTACTGACACTGGAACAGTCTCATACCATTTATGAAATGTTTTCCATGTTCTATTATAAATATGTTGAGTGGACTCTCTTCGAGAAGAGAAGATAGCTTCAACCACCTCCTCAGTGTATCCTTGATTCACTAAATATCTCCTCTCAATCTCCACACCGCTAGATGCAGCCAACCTGGATCTGGATGTAACACTGGTCCTTGCATTGGTAAATCTTTTTGATTTGGAAGATGTACTGGTGGTTCTTGCACCATTTGCATCATTAGTGTGAACCATGGTCTCCTTGGCCAAAATGGTGCTATTAATGCTACAGAGGTCTACTCCTGCATTATTTTGAGAAGTCTTTTCTGCATGATGGGAATTTGGAGGAAACACATAATGAACACCCTGAGACCATCGCACTGTCAATGCATCGTGAGCCTCCACACTTCTGCTTCCATCTATTGAATACAGACATTTTAATTTGGCATTCCCTCCAGACGCAAACAAATCTATTTGCAAAGGACCAAAACAAATGTTTATCTCTGCAAATATCTCCTTGTTGAGAGACCATTCTCCTGCGTGAATCCAGTTCCTGCTTAGATAATCTGCTTGTATATTTAACACCTCTTTCTCATACATAGCTGTGATGGACTTTATATTCCGCTCAGCCCAATTTAATAGGCAGGTTGACTCTTGCACCAGAGGCACTCAGTGCAATCCCCCTTGTTTGCATATATATACTTTTACAATCATGTTGTCTGTGCATATTAAAACATGCTGATTTTTCACAAACCTCACAAATTTTAGCAGAGCCAAGTGTGCTGCCTTCATCTCCAGATAATTTATATTGAATCTTGTCCTTTACAGTCCACAGACCTTACACTGAAACACCGTTGCAACGTGCACCCCATCCTTGTAAGCTCATGTCCACTGAGACTTGGACTCTGTCCAGAATTCACAGTGGAACCGCTGCTGCCACATTCCTCTTTCAACCACCAATTCAATTCCATTTTTATTTAAGGTGGAACTCGAACATAATAATGTCTCCTTGCTCCTATTGCTAACTAACAATCTCTATAAGGGCCTCACATGAAACTTGCCCCATTGCACTAATTGTACTGTGGATATTAAAATCCCTGCAAGTTTTGCTAGGTGCATTAAGTCCACAGACTGTAATGACCATACCGTCAATACTTCCTGCTTCAGTTTTATTATCCTGTCCTGACAGAGAAATAACCTGCCTGCTGCTGTATGTACCATTGATCCTAAGTGCGTTAAAGTCTGTGCTGGGATCAAATGACTTTTCTAGTAATTTAACAGGAAACTGTAACTTTCCAAGGTATGTATCATTTGAATTTTATCTTTCTTCAATTTTGTTTTTGTATTCACCTTTATCAATATATGATCCAGATGGGGGAATAACAGTACCATCTTTATTCGAAGGTGCGTTATTATCGGAACCAACACCTTCGTAAAATCCCTTGGAACTGATGCTAGGCCAAAAGTTAAAGCCCTGAGTTGGAAATGACAACCTTCGTACTGAAACCTTAATACTTCCTGTCCTCTACTACAATCAGAACATGTAGGTATGCATCCTTGAGATCCAGAGAGACCATGAAGTCTTTCATACACAAATTCTCTCTTATTGTAATGTCTCCATCTTGAATTTTTGATACTTCACAAACTTGCTCAAGTATTTTAGGTTCAATACCTGTCAAAATTTCCCATTGCTTTTGGGCGCCATAAAAGGAAAAAATAAACCCTTCAAAATCTCTGCTTCCAAGCAACCTCCTCTATAGTTCCAATATGAATTAAATGGTGAATTTCTTGCCAAACTATTTTCTGTTTGTCTGCATGCTTGGACACTGGTAAAGAAAGATATCTGCTTTCTGGGGTCCTGTGGAAACAAATTTTGTAACCAAAATTCCCTACATTGATCACCCATTGATCTGAAGTTATTTGTCTCCACTTTCTCCTGAAAAGCAGAAGTCTTCCCCCAACGGAGCAACCTGACTGTTGATACTGAGACTTATTCTGTTCTGAAGCTGTTTGTCCTCCTTTCCCCCTTGTCCTTGAAGAGAGAACTGTGTCTGTCTAGTAAACTGAGGTCTTTGCCTCGACCACTAGACTCTGTTGGATCTATATTCTGACACCCTACCCGCACTTGTTCTTGTATGAAAGAAATAATTCATACTTTCAAAAGTTCTTCTATCAGACTTTTTCTTTTGCAAGATAGGCATAACTTGCTTTTCTTCCTTAGTCTCAATTAATATTTTTTCCAAAGTCTGAGACCGAAACAGTAACTCTCCTTTAAATGGAACATATGCTAAGTTATTACTAGATTTTTGGTCGGGTTCCCAATGTTTTAACCAAAGTGGTATTGTTAACACAATATTTCTCGCCCCAAAAGACACAGCATCATGTTCCACATCTGGTATGTACTTCAAAACTTTCTGAATCTTATTTATTGGCTTTAAGACTGTACATTTAAATTATCTGTCTCCAAAATATCCTGTGACCACAGCACTAGCAAACATAGAAGTTACCACTAAAGCTCTGATTGCTAAACTGAAGCTTCATGCACTTTCTTTAGGGCTGTTTCTGCTCTCTTGTCATCTGATTCCTTAAACTGCGTATCTCCTTCCCTGGGAACTATAGCTCTCGACACTAAGCCCACATCCACCAGAGGGGTTTTAAGAACCTCCACATCCCTTTTCTGAAAGGAATACAATTTTTGGCTATAAACCAATAATTTTTCTGAATTCCAATGGGGTGACCACTCTGTTATAATTACCTCTTTAAATAATCAGGTAATGGAATTTCCATCTTCTGTGTCTCCTTCTTTCTAATTACTAAAATGATCTTACTGTTTTTACCTTTCTTGTCTTCCTCTACTGTTTATGACCTATTAACATCTAGACCTAATGTCTGTAATACTCTATTTAACAAATTGTGGAAATTTTCTCCCTCAAACTATCAGTTACTATCTCTTCATCCTCTTCTTCCTCTGAAGACGTACAATCATCCTCATCAGGCATCACAATGATGTCATCCTGACTCTCCTCTTCTTCCATATCTAACTCTTCTATCTCTTGCTCTTTAGTGATGTCACTTTTCCCTCCATGTTTTCCCTTCACTTCTCTATTATTTGGTTATTGATTTCTTTACTTCTTTTTCCTTAATAGCATGTCTTTCCCCAACTTTCTTCTATTTGAGTTCATTTGATCACATAACATTTCATCAGATTCCTTCCAATTCATTACTAATCTCCTTATTTTGGCCAATATTGCCAGTAAATAAATTATTTTGCGCTGAATTCATATGCACTTGACCAGTAGGATTTTTCTATAAATTCATCATGTTAAAAAATGCCACTTGAAATTGTAAATCATTCATATTAAAATTCATTGATGGAACTTGACGACTCAGCAACGTTCACATATGTGATTGAACTGCCTCCCTTATTAGGGCATTCAAATCTGTATTTATTTCGCCTCTATTTTGCATCTGTGTGCCTGTCATGTTTACAGTAGTACATGACTTCACTGAGCCAACCACTTCATTCACTGCCGCTTCACTGGAAGAGGGCATATCCGTCATCATTTTAGGTAAGTAATCTTTAAAATCAGCTGTTAGCTTCATAGAACCAAAGCCTGCTGCTAACGTTCCATTTGCCTGGCAGAGAAACTCAGCTTGCGCTGTAGATTGCATTGAATCAGCCCCTTAAACACAGTAGGTGTGGCCACACTGCTCACGTTCAGCAGAGCTCCACTTCTTATGCTACTAGTTTGCCCTTCAAAATCGCATCCTGTAGCCATTGGGACCATCTTAGAACCTGCTGATTCAAGATGGTGCCCAGAATCAATAGTGGTAAGTTTAAGCCCTGACACTGCAAATTTTGTTACTTTCCTAGGCATCGTACCACTCAACTCCTCTGCTTTCCTCTTTTTGTTATCTATTTTTACCTTCGTTACTGTCTTCCCCTTTTTACCTTCTCCAGTAGACTTTTTCTGTCCACTGACCATTTTAATCTCTTCTGGCTCACTCTCACTTGAGCTCAGAAAAATCCTTCTTAAATCTGACCTCTTCTCGTCGTCCATTGTGTGCTGAGAACCAGCCTTCTGGACAGAATCTGTCTTAACCTCAGTATGATCTCCACTGCCCAGAGGTTTTCAGGACGGAAAGTTGTTTTTCATCATCCAAGATCCGCTGAGACGTGGTCTTCTGGACAGAATCAGATTTCTTTCTCTGTTCACTGCCATTTTCTCCGCCCCTTTCTCATTTCCTGCTCCATTTTCCTAAATATTGTTGATCACTGGACAGGGATACAACATGTCCAGCTAGGTCACAGGAGAATTTAAAACTGACTAGACACAGACAGTGGTCTAATGGAAAAAACTGTATGGAATTTACAAGACTCCTGCATTGGGCTGGTGCGAGGACCAAAACCCATGGTGGTGGATTGGTCCTCCTGCCATCCCTATAATAAAATAGTACAAAGATAAACATTTTAAAATCCCATTAAAATATTCTTTAAAAACTTCAAAATAGTGTAAAAATAATCCTAAATTTACAGTTAAAACACAGCCATTTCAAATATTCAAGGTCAGTGGAATAGCTGCCTGCTGGAATCTCAGAGAGATGGAGCTGGCCTAACTTCCTGCCATAGAGTTCCACTGTTGGGGTACTGCTACAGAGAAAGTCCTGTTATGTAAACATGCCAACCTAACTTCACAAGGTGTTGGGACATGCAACTAACTGCACATCTTCTAAGGATTTCAAATTTCAGAAAGGCTTATATTTACTGTTTTAAATTCCTTTATCCACTGTTATTTTTAAAACAATATTTAATGTTTTAAATGCCTTTAACCATTCTATACTGCCAAAGGGTACAAAACAAAACACATAAAAAACAATGAGCAGCCATTTCTTCCTTCTTCATTGCCAATGTACTATTCCATTAGACAATGCTTGTCTTACATGACAAGAAACCTACTAGATAGATGGTTGGTAGTTTGAGCTGGAAAAATCTTGGGAACAATGGGACGGGACACAGCAGCTTTAGAAAGTGAAGACTGGATTGGGCGAAAAGATCCTCTACCTAAGTATGAAGAAATAAAACATCATCAGAAATTTTTAAAAATATACCAGCAGTTACACTCTTCTTACTGTACCCTTCCATCTTGTCCTCTTCAACAACTGATTACCGAAGCATATTTTTATAAATTAATCCAATCTCTTTTTAAAACTGTCAAGACTTGCAGTCATTTCTAAATGTTGTGACAATGGATTTCATGTTTTAACTATGTCGTATGTTTCAACGATGCATTTAATTCTTTTTCCAAATCTGTTTTCTCTTTAATTGTTTTTGTTTCCTTTGATTCTGACCAATGTTGACTACCTTTAGCAGAAACAATGCCGAATCCATTGCTTGTGGAGTACAAATGCAATAAAAATATTAAGTTAATGACAAATGACAAAGAATATTTAGCACTGAATATTGGGGACTTTTAAATTAAGACAATTCAGACAATGCACTGAGTACCATAGGAACTGGAGTATACAAAAATCCCAGGTTGAATTATATTTACGAATAGAATATCTGACCTCTTTAAAAATAATTATTTGAAAATATGGAATACAATAGTAAAAGATTTAAAGAATTGGAATAATTTCAGATTATCTTGGTTAGGAAAAATAAATACAGTCAAGATGGTGATACTTCCAAAGATGCTATACTTATTTCAAACTATCCCAATCATCCAAAATGACAGGGTTATTTAGAGATTGGCAGAAGGGAATTAGTAAATTTATTTGGGGAGGAAGAAAACCAAGAGTTAAAATGAAAACTTTAGAAGATGCGAAGAAAAGAAGGGGTTTGACATTACCAAATTTGACTTTGTATTACCATGCGTGTGTATTAAATTGGACTCAAAATTGGATTAAATTAGACAATACGAAATTATTGAAGATAGAGGGAGGTGGATTGGGACAAGGTTGGCATTATTATTTATGGTTTAATAAAGAAAGAAATAACAAAGAATTTAACAACCACTTTTTAAGAAAAGCTCTTTTTAAAGTCTGGAGAAAGTATGTTTCGAGAATTTGTTTAAAAATCCCAACATGGGTATCTCCGCACGAAGCTTATTATAAGAAAATATCTTATTTGATAAATGGATAAGACATAGAGATATAGTGGTAATAAAACAAAATCAAGTTCAAGTCAAGTCTCAGCAAGAATTAAACAATGTGGGGATAAAATGTCATTGGCTTTTATATAGACAATTGAGGGAAAAATTAAAAAATGATATTAAAAATAATAATTATGAGATAAAGGAAGAAGAATTAAATGAGATACTTTGTTCGGATAAGCCCAAGATTAACTCCTCTATCTACAAAGTTTTGTTAAAATGGTATACAGAAGATGAAGTAATTAAGTCACCAATGATAAAATGGGCCCAAAATTTCTCTCGCACAATTTCGTTAGAGCAATGGGAAAGACTCTGGTCTAGAACTATTAAACATACAACATGTCAAGATATTAGAGAAAATGTTTACAAAATGTATTTGCGTTGGTATTTAACCCCCCAGAAAATAGCGATGATAACAAATAAATGCTCCAACAAATGTTGGAAATGTGGTGTGGAGGTGGGTTCCTTCTACCACATGTGGTGGTCCTAAAAAGTAGTAAAGGAATACTGGAAACAAATTCATAAACAAGTCGAATTGATATTGGGTATAAAATTTAATATGTCTCCAGAAATATATTTGCTGTCAATGTGGGAGGATAGTTTGGAAAAAAAAGCAGGGAAGCAATTATTTTATATGACAACAACCGCAAGGATGGTCTTAGCTTACAGATGGAAAGATAAGAAGATGCCATCGATAGAAGATTGGGAGATGTAATTGATAGATACAATCCAAATGGACAAACTAACTTCTATATTACGAGGGGAGAGTAAGGAAAACTTTATGAAACAATGGGAAAAAACGCTGCGATATTTCAAAAATTCATGGTATAATAGCGAAACGGTAAAAATAGATTTTTGAACAATACTAGGGATTAAGAGATAAATTGGAAAGAAAAGTAACACCAATTGGAAAATAATAAAAGCAATATTGGACTTTCAGACTGAAGTGGGAAGTAGGAGAAGATTATAGTTAAATTAGCAAGAAATTAGATATTGTTATGTAATGTAATTTTGATTGTAAATTTTATGTTTTGGTTGGTTAAGTGTGAACTGTGATGAACTGTTCTGTGTTGTGATGTTGTGTATTTTGTATATGTTTTTCTTATTTTTTTTTGTTAAGAATAAAATTTATTTTATAATTAAATGTTATAATTAAAATTGTATAATTTTATAATTAAAAAAAATAAAAATAAAAATCCCAGGTTGAATTCAGGCATAGCCGTACTTGGAACAGACTTCATTTGCACTTGTTAACTTTAACTACCTGAAATTCCACTGATTTCAATGAGTCTGTATTTATTATAACTAAATCTGGAATTAAGTTCTTGACACAAAAGAAATGTTACTAGAAATAGTAAGAGAGAAATGAAAAAGCAAACAAACAGCAATTAAGCAACAACAAATTTACTAAGCTTACATGGGCTAGAAAAACCACCTGAATCAGGTTTCACATCTATTCTGAAAACAAATGCGATTTCTTATTTAAATGTTTTCACTCACAATAGTGTCTTTATGACACTCCCCAGGCAGGATTATTTTCTAGTATTACTACAATTATTACTACTGTGGGACCTTCCACAGACAAATTATTTGTTCTAGGACTGAGCTACTGTCCTGCAGGATAATTTTAACAGCCTATTAAAATTTCTAGTTTACTGAGGGAAATCTATATATCATGTTCAGAATATGTATATACCTGAGCCTTACCTGTTACAGAAGAGTTGGATAAGATGGAGAAGGAACAGACGTGCTGAGAGGGATTTCCAGATGGCCTAGGAAGCAGTGTTCTCTAAAAAAAAAAAAGGAAAAAAAAGGAAGGCAACAGTAATGTTTAAAAACAGCTCTTAACCAGCTAATAAACTCTTTGTATGATATATCTACAATGCTTGAGATACTACATTCCTCCCTTCACATTCCCAGGTTTGACTTTTGCAAATTTGATTATTTGTGAGGCATGTACTTGCTTCCCCCGACCGTTTTCCTCCTCTCATGTTTAAAAACGGGCGTGCTTTCTCCTCTTCTGTGAGCAAAGCCCCCCTCTCACTGCTGGAAGAGTGTCTTCTCTGCCATGTGGATGCACTTTCTGCTGTGTAATGGCTGCTGATTGTGCAGGTACCCTCTTCACTCTTACTCCCTCCTTTCAAGATGACCACCAGAAGAAACTAGAAGTCAAGAACTCTGCTCTTCTCCCTTTGTATAATTTTACTGAAATTCCATCATATAAAACACACACATATATATAACTGTATAATTCATTGAAATATTTCTGATAGTCTTCCTCTATCAGTGTAGATGTACCACACTAATATATGCTAATATTTCATGACAGCTCCTACAATAAGTTCGTACTAAATTATATGTCATATTATTCATCTGATCACATCCTCTTCATAAAAGTTATACATTTAAATCAAGCATTGTTAACTGAAAGTACCAGCAATTATCCGACACTATTCTCCATTTTTTTTATCTCTTCATCAGATTTGCCCTTTAATGTCTGAGATACTATATCTGCATTCCTGTTTTCAATAAAAGTTACCCACCATTGGTCAACTGTAGGTATTTGCTGATTTTTCCATAATCTTGCAAATTCTATACGAGCTGTCGTGACCATATACAATATTATCCGCCAATATTTCTTTAACACAGTACCATCCAACATATGTGTCATATTTAACAAATATATTTCAGGTGCCTTATCAAATTGCATCTTCAATATTGTACAGATCTTATTATGTATTTCCCTCCAATATTTCTTTGCTCTATTACATGACCACCACATATGAAACATCGTACTGACCTCCTTTTGACATTTCCAACATTGCCCTGTTCCTGTTTTATAAATTTTATCAATTTTTTAGGTGTCATGCACCATCTATGAAACATTTTATAATAGTTTTCTTTTAAATTCTGGGCTACTGTAAATTTCTGTGTTCTTCTCCAACTCCGTTCCCAAAACTCTAACTGAATTGAATGTCCTATATTTTGAGCCCATAAAATCATTGTATTCTTTATTCTCATCAGGAGGGCTTCTCTCTGTTGTTGTAATATTTCCTGATATATATGAGATAGTAAATGTGGGGGATTTTCGAATAACCATTTAATCACTCCTTTTCTCTCCTTTTGTTCAATTCTGTAGGTTTTTAAATTCATCTGAAATCTTTCAGTTAGTTGTCTATAGGGGAACCAGTTCAATATTATTCCCTCTTCTTCCAATTTCTCTCTTGTCTTGATCTTTATTAAATTTGGAGCCGTTTTTTCTATTATATCCTCATATCGTAGCCATTTTTCTGTTTTGATCCATCTTCCAAAAAAGGCCTCTTGAGGGGACACCCATGAGGGGAACTGTCATAAAGAGCTTATTTCCAGCCCCCGCCCCAAGCCTGACTTCTACCCCTGAAAGGAGCTGGAAATTCCCTCAGCATTTACTAATTCTTGCTGCCACCACCCACTGAATTCTGGATTAACTGGACAGGACAGTGGGACCCTGCCAATAGACTGCCAATCTCTATGCTTAAGGATCTTTCCCTTCCCTCCCCTTCTGAGTGAAGGAAGTCCTATCTAAGCATGTACCAAAGAATGGTGTGAAATGGAGAGGAAACAGAGGTTTTACAGAAAAACATTTATTCAAGGCATGCAAATAAACAAGGCAATAATACACATGAGAGGCTCCCCCCTCCCAGGTACGCTTAAGTTACAAATAGTTACAGAAACACAGATACATTCTTTAGATCAGCCAACCTTCAAAATAATAAACAGCCCCTAACACGACTAGATACCTAGTTCTAGCTACTCACATTTGGGTTCACAAGCTTAGATGGTCTGAGAAGAGTAAGGCCAGGAGGCGAGGCCTAGAGCCTGCAGCCTGCGACTGGCACAGATCTCATCTCTCGGAGGTTCCTTTTGTTGTCTCTCTCCACATGGCCTCTCAAGGATTTTTATAGCTTCTCCTTCGAAGCATCTGCAAGCATCTCCAAGATGCTCACCTCTTTTCCTTTTGATTGGGCAATTCTCCCCCGTGACCTGTGAGGCTGACCCACAGTAAAATGTAATCTAATCCCAATACCTCATTAACCTTTGGTTTACCTGAAGAGGGAAGTATCCCCCTTCAGCCCAGTCTAGATAATGGGAAGCCCCATTATCACAGGAGCTTGCCTAATGTTTTCAGTCTTGTATTCATTCCATATCTCCAATAATGATTTTCTTAAAAAATGATGTGAAAAATCTTTCTCAATCACTGCTTTATCATAGAACATATAGGCATGCCACCCCATTCTTAAGTCCGCTCGTCAAGTGCCAGCATTCTCATGTTTTGTAAATTGCTCCATTCTTTTATCCAGGTCATTGCCGTTGCCTTATAATATATCTGTAAGTCTGGTAGTCCCAATCCTCCTCTTAATGTAGGATCAGTCGTAACTTTATTCTGGGTTTATTTCCTTGCCATATAAATTTAGATATTTCTCTTTTCCATTTTATAAATGGCTTATTGTTTGTAATAATTGGGAGATTTTGAAAAAGAAAACTCAATTTTGGGAGTACATTCATTTTTATAGCAGCTATTCTCCCCATTAAGGATAATCGCATACGTGTCCAGTTTTCCAAATCCTTAGCTATTTCTTTCCATTTTTTTCATAATTATTTTGAAATAGATTGTTATTTCTTCTTGCAATCCAGATACCTGCCTTCTGTCCTTTGTTAAATCCTGTTATGTTTATTAATTCCCTTTCTTCTTTGTTAACAAGACTGTTTTTTTCATTGTTAATCTTAAAACTTTAGAATTCGCCATATCTGTGTATTGTATCAGTCAGGTATTTATACCATTTAAGGGGTTATCCAAGAACAAAACCAGATCATCAGCGAAAGCTTTGAGTCTGTATTGATATTTTTTAATCTGGATTCCTCTGATAGCCTTGTCTTCCCTTATTGTATTACTAAGAATTTCCATCGTCATGATAAACAGTAAAGGAGACAAACAATATCCCTGTCTTGTTCCTCTATGTAACTCAATGCATTTTGTTTTTTCTCCACTGACCAACAGTCTAGCTTGTTGTTCATTATAAATCGCTTCAACCCATGAAGTAAATTTATTTCCAGCTTCTGTTTTACTACCTTCCTCAAAAAGATCCAATTGATCATATCAAAGGCTTTTTCCACATCAACAAATATCATTGCCAGTTTACGTTCATTACGTTTTTCATAGTATTCAATTATATTAAGTACTGTCCGTATATTATCTTTCAAAGACCTCTTAGGGAGAAAGCCATTCTGATCTTCATGTATGGTGTCCTGAAGGGCTCTTTTAAGTCTGGCAGCTAGAATTGTAGTGAAAATTTCATAATCTGTATTTAAAAGTGAGATTGGTCTATAAAAAACATCTGTTAAGTCTGCTTTCTTTTGGAATCAACACTACATTTGCTTCTTTCCAGGTATCTGGAATTTTGGCGTTTATTATCTCGTTCATTGTATTTTGTAAGGGTGTAGATAATTCATGCTCAAATATTTTATAATATCTTGCTGTAAAGCCATCTGGTCCAGGAGCTTTATCATGATTTAAATTCCTGATAGCTTCAGATATCTCCAAGATTGAGATAGATTTATTTAAAGCTGTTCTATGATCCTCAGAAAATTTGATCTTATTTTTTCCAGATAATTCCCATTTTCCAGCTTGAGGACAATGTTAATAAGGAAATGGAACAGCAGCAAGAGCAACAGTGTCAGCCTGAAGAGGATGTCAAGGTGAGCCTTGAAGGATATACGCGTCAAGTAACCCCTGCCAAGCCTCAGAGGAGATGAGTGCTGATGGTTGGGGACTCCTTGCTGAGAGGAACAGAAGCAACAATCTAAAAATCTGATAGGATGAATCATGAGGTGTGCTGTCTTCCTGTGGCCAAAATTCATGATGTAACTGAGAGGCTGACAAGACTGGTCAAGCCCACTGACTGTTATCCCTTACTTTTGGTTCATGTAGGATTAAATGACACTGTAAGATACAGCTTTCAGAATATCACAAAGGATTATGAGGCTATGAATACGAAGCTGAAGGACCTTCGTGCATAGGCTGTAATTTTATCCCTCCTCCTTGTTTAATAACATGGCCCACAGAGGGAAAGAAAAGTAGAGGAGGTGAACAATTGGCTCCACAGATGGTGCTGCTGGGAACGATTTGGCTTCTTGGACCATGATCTGCATCCTCATAAAGATGGTCTTCTGGCAGAGGATGGGGTACACCTCACAGTGATTGGCAGGAATGCTTTGGCTGAGTCTCACAAATCTCATCAGGAGGGCTTTAAACTGGATACTGGCGGAGAGGGAGACAGTAGTATTCAGAGCAGAAGTTCAGCAAGTGCTGTTATAGAAAGAGCAGGCCAAGTAATACTAGAGACCAATAGTAGTAGGAAAAGCAAGTCTAGTCTTTACATGGGAAGGGTCCATGGTCTTAAATGTCTCCACACCAATGCACAGTGCATGGGAACTAAGCAAGACGAACTCGAACTCTTAATACAACAGAATAAATACGATATAATTGGTATCACTGAAACCTGTTGGGATGAGTCTCATGATTATAAGGTAGGAACTGGGGGGTATCACCTATTTAGGAGAAATAGAACAAATAGAAATAGAACAAACAAGAAAGGTGGATGAGTAGCTTTATAGGTCATGGATGTTTTCACCTGTGAAGAGATCCATGACTTAAATCCAGGAAGCAAGACTGAGAGCATCTGGGTAAGAATTAAGGGGGTGAGAAATAATAGGGATGTCATTGTGGAGATCTACTACAGAGTCCTCGAGCCAGACTGAGGAACTGAATGATGCCTTCCTGGCACAGATGACCACACATTCAAAAAGGAAAGACGTAGTAATAATGGGAGATTTCAACTATCCTGATATATGTTGGCAGTCAAACTCTGCCAATAGCATAAGGTCTAGCAAGTTCCTCACTTGCCTTGCAGACAATTTCATTGTCCAGATGGTGGAAGAGGCAACAAGTGGATCAACTATTTTAGATCTGATCCTAACCAACAAGGATGACCTTGTTAATGGGGTGGAAGTGATGGGATCCTTGCAAGGGAGTGACCATGCTCTAGTAAATTGTCATTCAGTAGGAAGGGGAAGCCAAGTGTAGCTAGACACGCATTTTAGACTTCTAGAAAGCTGATTTCTGTAAACTTAAGGAATTACTGGCTGAAATTCTGTGGTCAAGAATACTGAAAGAGAAGGGAGTTCATGATGGATGGGAATTTCTTAAAAGTGAGATACCAAAGGCACAATTTAAAGCTATTCCAATAAGGAGGTGTGATACCGGAATGTAGAGCCATATCCCAGTCATTGGAATGTTCATTCACAAACTTACGGATCATGGCCCCCAAAGTTGCATTAAAACATTCCACCAACCCACTGAATTCTGGACCCTTGGACAGCACAGTGGGACACTGTGCAGTACATGTCAATCCCTAATCTTAAGGATCTTCCCTTCCCCCTCTCCTTCTTCTGGATGAGGAAGTTCTATCTAGCGTTGGTGTGGGAAGGAGAGAAACAGGGTTTTTTCAGAAAGTATTTATTAAAGGCATGCAAATGAACAAGGCAATAACACACATGGGAGGCCCCCCACAGGCACGCTTAGTAACAAGTAGTTACAAAAACAGATATAAAAGCACAGATACATTCTTTAGATCAGCCAGCTCCAAATAACAGAAAAGCCTAACGCGGCTAACTACTTTAGTCTAGTACTCACAGATGGTTCTCAGGCTTAGATGTTCTAAGAGGAAAGAAGCCAGGAGGCAAAGCCTAGGCCTGCAAGCCTGCGACTGGCACAGATCCCCTCTACAGGAGATTCCTTTGTTGTTCTCTGTTGTCCCTTTGTTATCTCTCAGCCACATGGCCTCGCAAGAAGTTTTATAACTTCTCCTTGGAAGCATCTCGAAGCATCTTGAAGATGCTCACCTCTTACCTTTTGATTGGTCAGTTCTCACTCTGTGACCTATGATGCTGACCCACATGACCTATGATGCTGACCCACATTAAATGTAATCTAATCCCAACACCTCATTAACCCTTGGTTTATCTGAAGAAGGAAGTATCCCCCTTTAGCTAAGTCTAGATAATGGGAAGCCCCATTATCACAGGAGGAAAAATGGGAGGTGTCTAAAGAAAGCAGAACGGATGACCAAGGAACACTCAACTGAGCTAAATGTTAAAAGAAACATGTACAAGAAATGGAAAAATGGGGAAACCACTAAAGAGGAATTTAAACAAATAGTGAAGATATGTAGGGGGAAGGTCACAAAATCTAAGGCACAGAATGAACTCAGGCTAGCCAGAGAGATTAAAAACAATAAAAAGGGCTTTTTTAGCTATGTCTGCAGCAGAAGGAGAAACAAGAAAATGATAGATAGTGTTGCTGCATGGAGAAGATGGCCAAGTACTAACAGCTGGCAGAGAAAAAGCAGAACTACTCAATACCTTCTTTGCCTCAGTTTTCTCCCAAAAGGGAAGAAGTACTCAACTCGGAGGATGGGGAGCAAGTGGGGAAGAACAGGTTGCTTTCCTGTAACTGTGGTTCTTTGAGTGGTTATCTGTGCCCTCACACAACGGGAATCTTCGCGCATGCGCAGAAGCTTTTCAGAAAGTTCCAGAGCTGAGCAGCTTGGCAGAAACCCCTCCCCCATGCGGTACTGAGCATGCTCACTCCCTCCAAGCTAATGGTTTCTCCTCAGTTTCGAAGTCCGACGAAGCAAGACCTGAAAGAGGGGAGGCTGGGTGGGTGTGAGAGCACAGATGTCAACTTGAAGAACCACAGTTACAGGTAAGCAACCTGTTCCTCTCCTTTGTTGTCTCTGTGCCTCACACAATGGGAGACTGGGTAGCTTACCACTGGACGGCGGGTGAGCTCCTAGAGGATAGAAGACAGCACCGCACAGCCAAAGCGGGCGTCATGCCAGGCCCTACAGTCAAGGCGATAGTGGCGGACAAAGGTTGAAGGCCGCAACCATGTAGTCACACAGCAAAGTTCCTGTAGGTCAACTCCTCTGAGAAGGGCTGCTGAAGAGGCCATTGTCCTGGTAGAATGGGCCCAAAGCAAAGCCAGGGGAGGTTGCCTGGCAAGTTCATAGACAGGGTGAATTGTCTGGGCAACCCATTTGGAAAAATGTTGAAAAAGACTTTATGACCTTTCTGATGCCCACCATAGCACACAAAAAGGTGGGGCGCCTGATGGAAGGTGGAGGTCCGCTGAAGGTAAAAGGCGAGTGCACAGCACACGTCGAGCGAGTGAAGAAAGCACTCAAGGGGCGACGCAGGCTCTGGATAGAAAGTAGGCAGAATGAAGTCTTGATTTATATAGAAATCGGAGACTACTTTGGGAAGAAAAGACAAGTCGGAACGCAGGACTACTTTGTCCCGATGGAACACCAGGAACGGCTCATCATAATGCAATGCAGTTAGTTCTCCTGCCTGCCTGGATGAAGTGACGGCGACCATGAATGCCGTCTTCATAGTTAAGAGGCGGTCATAAGACGCGGCCCTCGGTTCAAAGGTATGGTGCATGAGTTGAGAAAGGACAAGCGACAGAGATCATGGAGGAAGCAGTGGAGTGACAGGAGGATAGAGGTGTTGCAGGCCCTTGAGGAATTGCTTCTCTGTAGTGTTCTGGAAAAGAACAGAAGAGGGAGAACCCTGTGGCTGATAAGCCACTACTGTAGAGAGATAAACTTTCAGAGAGGAGAAGGCAAGGCCCTGATCCTATAATGTCAAGAGAAAATGAAGCAGCGTAGACAGGGAGGTAGGAGAAGCAAGTTCATCATGAGAGATGGCAAAGGCCACAAACTTCTTCCATTTATACTTGTAGGATCTACAAGTAGATTCCTTCCTTGTGGCCATGAATAGCTGGGGAGTCTAGAACCTTATCCTCCTAGTGTGCAGACGGAGAAGAGGGAGGTCCAGGTGCAGTACCCTACCTACCAAATGAGAAAGGGGGTCCAGCGCATTCCAGAGCTTCATGGTGTGGCCCCACACCATGGCGAGGAGGGGGCCGAACCAATGTTGCCTCGTCCGGAAGGGGGCAATGAGAATGGCATCTGCTTTGTCTGTCGCGATTTTTGTCACCACTCGACCCAGGAGAGGAAATGGTGGGAAGATGTAAAGGAACTCTGTTCCAAGGAAACTGGAACGCATCACTGAAAGAGCCAGGGCCCAGGCTGGCTCTCGAGCAATAGCGAGGACCCTTCCTCTTGTGGTAGGTTGGAAAGAGATCAATGGCTGGAGTGCCCCAATGGGACACTATTCGCTGAAAGGTGGCATCAGACAGGGACCATTTGTGATGACACACTGTGTCCCTGCTCAGTGTGCCCACTGTCACATTGTCCTGTCCCGCAAGATGGGACCGTGATGGGGTGTATAGTAGCGTCATGCACCAGTCCTAGATGTGTAGAGCCAGATGGAGCAGAGTGGAAGAGTGGGTGCCTCCCTGCCGGTTCGTGTAACAGACAGCTGTCATATTGACCGATAGGATCTGGACAGTCCGTCTGACAATGAGGTTCCAAAAAGCCCGAAGCGCTTTGAAGATTGCCAAGAGCTCCAACATGTTGATATGGAGATGCAACTTCAGGCCGGCCCAATGGCCTTGGACTGCGCAACCGTGACAGTGAGCTCCCCAGCCCAGGAGAGACGCGTCAGTCATGATAGTGAGTGTCAGATGGGGCTCTAGAAACAGCATCCCCGACAAGAGATGGCTTGGGGAGAGCCACCAACGAAGGGAGTCCCATACCAGACAAGGCACTCAGAGAACATGGCGTTGATCATCGAGGAGAGGGTTGAAACATCAGAGAAACCAGTGCTGGAGAGGATGAGCGCGAAGATGGGATGAACAGGTGATTGCCATCGTCGCAGCCATGTAGCCTAGAAGCTCTTGAATGTTGCGGGCAGAAATGGACAGACTGCGCAGGACAACAGCCGCAGCCTGTCGCATAGTCCGTGCGTGCCTTAGAGGTAAGGAGGCCCTGGCATGAGTGGAGTCGAGGGTAGCCCCAATGAAATCCAGGACGTGCGAGGGCTCCAGGTGGGACTTCTTGGGGTTCACCCTGAGTCCAAGATCAGCAAGGAGGGAGAGGGCAATATGGATGTCCTTGTACAGCTTTTGTATGCAGGATGCCACCAGGAGCCAGTTGTCAAAATAGGGGTACACCAGAATGTACTTCATCTGGAGATAACACACCACAGGTCATAGGCACTTTGTGAAGACCCGGGGGGCGGTGGACTGGCTGCAGGGGAGGACCTTGTATTGGTAGCACATGCCGTCAACCACAAATCAGAGGTACCTCCTGTGCTGGGGTCGAATGGAAATGTGGAAATAGGCATCTTGTAGATCGATGGATGCGAACCAGTCCCAGCACCTCAGAAAAGGTAGGACTGAAGACAGGGTGACCACCTTGAACTTCAGGGGGCAAATGAAGGAGTTCACCCCCCTGAGATCTAGGATGGGTCAGAGCGTGCCGTCCGATTTGGGTGCTGTGAAGTACCAGGAGAAGAAGCCTGTGGAATTGGCCAAGGGCTGAAGCCGCTCTATGAGTCTCTACCTCTTTGAGGAGGGCCAGACTGGAAGGGGTGAAGTAGAGGACGCCGAGAAGAGGAGTACTTCAAAACTTGATGGTGCAACTAAGATGAGCTATGGTCAAAATCCAAGAGTCCTAAGTGATGTTGCACCAGATATTGAGGTGGTGGGTTAGTCCTGTGGTTCTGGAGAGGTGGATAGATAGATGGAAGAGGGGCAGAGGTGGCAACCTGCAAGGGGAGTCAAAAGGGAGATTTGGCAGTTGAGGAGGATTTCTTGGAAGACGGTCGACGTCGTCGAAAAGAACGGCGGGAAGAGCCAGTAAGGATGATTGTAGAAATGAGAGGCGAGGAGAGCGCGACCAGTAAGAGTAGAAAGGGTGTCTCCAGGAGGAACGTGATGAAGGTGGCCTTCTAGGCTGGGTCGTTGGATGAAGGACTATCTTTTTAGCTATCAAACGAGCTTTCACAAGTTGGTCCATCGCCTCATCTATAGTGGCATGGAAGAGTCCTTGACCATCAAAGGTCAGGTCCTCAATGCATTTCCCACTATCCTCGGTTAAACTGGTTGGCCGGAGCCAAGTGAAGCGGCAGAGACCAATCGCACCGACCATCACCCGCGCCGCACTCTCAACAGCATGTTGTGAGGACAAAATCTGTTGATTCAAAAGGGCCACGGACTCATTAAAATATTGAACAGCAGTGGCCCTTTGATTGTCCAGCAGGTGGGAGAGGATGGGAAAAAACCTACCTCAGATATTGCATTGATAGGCCGCCAGGCAAGCTTGAGTGTTAGAGATCCTGGCAATCAATGAGGAAGCAGAGTAAAAGCAATGGCCGAACACATCCAAATCAGGTGGGGTCATGTGGGCCCTTTTGCCTCCTTTTGTTTGGGACGACTCAACAACAATCGAATTTGGAGTCGGACGATTGAATAGGAAATCAATGTCCTTCTTCTGGGTATGATAGAGATGCTCCAGGCTGTGAGGGACTGGTTGAAGCGATGCCACCTGGGCCTACAGGTGCTTCAAGACTTCCTGCAAGATGGGCAAAAACGGAATCGGAGCCATCGACGGAGGGCGACTATCCACATAGTGGAAAACTGGGTCCTGTACAGTAGGAGCAGGTCCAGAGATGTCGAGGCCCAAGGCAGTGGCCATCCGGACCAAGATGTCTGAGAACTGCTTGATGTCCGCAGAAGCGGAATCAGGAGATGGGTCCCCAAACGCTAAAAGCGGGGAGGTATGATATTGTGGTGTGGAATCTGTAGAATCACCGTCAGAATCGTAAGAGGCAGAAGAAGGAGACGATGAGTGAGGCGATTGAGAACGATGTGGGATGGGTTCCATCACAGGAAGAACAGCAGGTGGAGCAGGAGCACAGGCTGGTAGAACAGTTGGAGCCAGTAGCAATACTGGAATTTGAACTGATATCGAGGTCAGGATGGGAATCGGTACCAAGATTGATGCCAACAAAATGTGTAGTGTGGTCAGGATCGGTGCAATGATAGACTGTGTAAACAACATGGTCGACAGAGATATTGGCAGAGTAGATGCAGCATGAGTATCTGGCGGGGGCCATGACACCATCGCTGTCACCCGAGGAGGCAAAACGGCCCAACAATGAGTTGATGGCTCTCAGGACCGGTGGCGACACGGGGATGGTCAATGGCAGTAGTAAGCCAATCGGGACCGAGAACAGGATCTGGAGTAGTGGTACTGAGGGGACCACCAGTAACAAGACCCTGCGATCGTGATGGAGAGTGTGAACGTCAAGGGTGGTAAGGAGACAAATGACGATGTTCGTGGCCGTACCTGGTGATATACATAGGAGTCCGAGGTAATCCACTCTTGCCAACGAAGGCTCATAAGCAGTGCAATGGCGGTAGTCCTGACAATGTGGGGATGTATCCCTTCCGCTACATCCCAGACAGTGGGCCACACTGAGTCGAGGCCAGTCTCAGGAAACGGCCTGAGGAGTGTCCGAAGCAAGTGGATGGTTGAACTCAGGGCAGTCAGGAGAGTGAGTCAGGGCCAGCGGAGTTTGTAAGTGGCCATATCTGGACTGGCCAGAAGTCACAGGCAAAGAGGCCAGTGGTGATGATCAATGATCCAAGTTGGAAGCGAGAGCCACAGTAGCTGGGACCAACAGCACCGGGACCTGGGCGGCATCCTGCACTGGTGAAAGGGTGGGAACATCCTCCTCCTTAACAGTGGACATTGCAGATTGTGTCAGAGGTGGTGTCGGTAAGGGACCGAGAGAGGAAGGCTGATTAGCCGACGGACGAGTAGCGGGAGAAGGAGAGCAGTGCTTCCCCTTCCTCTTTTTCTTCTTTTCCTTGTTGGAGAAAACAGAAGAATGGTGTGACAAGGTGCATTTACGCTCAGACAAGGTAGGGATCTTGCGAGCTTGTGAGATTGAAGTGGCATCCCCAGTGGTTGATGGCACAGTAGACATCCTGGAGAGCTTCAGAATCTTTGGTAAAGAAGAAATCAGCAGCAAGGTCGATGAGGTTGCAGTCAGTACTGCTACCGAGGCTGTTGATACCGAGGGACCAGAGATTACCGATAACTTCGGAGCCAAAGTAGAGGAAGTCGTGGAAGGTGTTGATACCGACATGGTGGAAAGAGCGGTATTCAAAGATGCCTGCTCTTTAATGCAAAGGGCTTGCTCCCAACAGTAAGACTTCAACCAAGAAGCTCTATTTTTAAGAGTGGGAGGTGCAGTCCTTACAAATAGAGCAGGCCTGAACATTATGACCCTCCCCGAGGCAGAACAAACACTCAAGGTGGGCATCCGAAAGGGAGACCTTTGCAGCTGCAAGACAGACACAACTTAAACAAAGATGACATAAGAAGGGGGGAGAGTTCTTACAGTTATTGTTATAAAAAATGAGCAAAAATGAACGAAAAGACGAAGAAAAGGCCAAGAATTCAAGGAACTGCTCGGCGAGGAAGCCTTCCGAGCTGCTAACAGGTCAGCTGACGAAAAGAAACTGAGGAGAGACCGTTAGCTTGGCAGGATTGAGCATGCTCAGTACCGGATAGGGGAGGGGTTCTCACCAAGCTGCTCAGCTCTAGAACTTTCCAAAAAATTTCTGTGCATGCGTGAAGATTCCCGTTGTGTGAACCGCAGAGACCACGAAGAAGAAGTAGCAGAAATTCAGCACAGTATAGGTAGAGACGTAGTACAGGAATACCTGTCTGCTCTAAATAAAATTCAGGTCACCAAGGCCAAAGGAACTACATCCAATGATATTAAAATAATTGGCAAAAGTAATTTCAGAACCGCTGATATTAATATTCGAGAAATTTTAGAGAACAGGAGAAGTCCTAGCAGATTGGAGGAGAGCAAATGTTGTCCCCATCTTCAAAAAAGGGAAAAAAAGAGGACCCAAATAATTATTGCCTAGTCAGTTTGTCGTCAGTACCGAGAAGATTCTAGAGCAGATCACTAACCAGATGGTTTGTAATTAATTAGAAAGCAATGCTGGGATTACTAAAAGTCAACATGGGTTACTCAAAAACAAGTCATGCCAGACTAATCTCATCTCCTTTTATGATAGACTTACAAGCTTGATAGATAAAAGGAATGCTGTGGATGTAGAATTTCTCAACATCAGTAAGGCCTTTGACAAAGTTCTCCATGATATTCTTGCAACGAAGCTAGTAAAGTGTGGAGTAGACAGGGCTACTGTCAGGTGGATTTGTAATTGGTTGACTGACCAAACCCAAACTGTGCTCACCAATGGCTGCTTTTCAGAGAGAAGTGACTAGTTGGGTGCCACAGGGTTTTGTCTTGGGCCCAGTGTTATTCAACATTTTTGTCAATGATTTGGATGAAGGAATAGAAAGCATTCTAATCAAATTTGCAGATGATACCAAATTGGAAGGGGTTGCTAATATCTCAGAGGACAGGATCAAAATTCAAAATGACCTTGACAGAGTGGAGAGCTGGGCCAAAGCTAACAAAATGAGTTTCAACATAGAGAAATGTACATAAATATAGGATGGGAGACACCTGGCTGGATAACAGTACATGTGAAAGGGATCTAGGAGCCTTAGTAGACCACAAGCTGAACATGAGTCAGCAGTGTGATGTGGCAGTCAAGAAAGTCAACACAATTCTTGGATGCATCAGTAGGAGTATGGTGCCTAGATCAAGGGAAGTAAAAGTGCCCCTCAATTCTGCTTTGGTCAGATTTCATCTGGAATACTGTGTTCAGTTCTGGGCACCTCATTTCAAGATGGATATTAACAAGCTGGAATGTGTCCAGAAAAGAGCGACCAAAATGGTGAAGGGTCTGGAAGCCACACGATACGAGGAGCAGCTTAGGGAGCTGGGTATATTTAGTCCACAGAAGAGAATGTTAAGAGGGGACATGATAGCTATGATCAAATATTTGAAAGGCTGTCATACTGAAGAGGGAACAGGCTTGTTTTCCCTGCTCCAGAGACTAGGACAAGGAGCAATAGATTCAAGCTACAAGAAAAGAGATTCCACCTGAAGCTCAGGAAGAACTTCCTGATGGTCAGAGCTGCCCAGCAACGGAATATGCTGCCTCAGAGTGTGGTAGAGTTTCCTTCTTTGGAGATTTTAAAACAGAGGCTAGATGGCCATCTGTTGGGAGTGCTTTAATATTTGTTCCTTCATAGCAGGGGGTTGGACTCTACAGACCTCCAACCCAGGCTGAGGACTTGGATGACGCCTTCCTCAACCAAATGACTGCACATTCAAAGAGGAGGGATACAGTAATAATAGGAGATTTCAATTACCCGGATATATGCTGGCAGTCAAACTCTGCCAAGACAGCAAGGTCCAGCAAGTTTCTTGCTTGTCTTGCAAACAACTTCATGGTCCAGAAGGTGGAAGAGGCCACAAGGGGATCAAATATTCTGGATCTGGTCTTGACCAACAGGGATGACCTTGTGAATGAGGTAGAAGTGGTTGGATCTTTAGGGGGGAGTGACCATGCCCTGTTGGAATTTAGCATTCAGTGGGAAGGAGAAGATAAGGGTAGCCAGACACTCATCTTAGATTTTAAAAAAGCGGACTTCTGTAAACTTAGGGAGCTGCTGGCTGGAATTCCGTGGTCAGGAATAGTGAAAGGGAAAGGAGTTCAGGAGGCATGGGAGTTCCTTAAAAAGGAGATACTGAAGGCACAGTCTAAAACAGTGCCATTAAGGAGGAAAAATGGAAGGCATCTGAAGAAACCAGAATGGTTGACTAAAGAACTCTCAGCTGAGCTTAGAGTTAAGAGAAACATGTATAGGAAATGGAAGAAGGGGAAACCACCAAAGAAGAATTTAAGCAAGTAGCTAGGAGATGTAGGGAGGAAGTCAGAAAGGCTAAAGCACAGCTTAGGCTGGCCAGAGACATTAAAAACAATAAAAAGGGTTTTTTTAAATATGTCCGCAGCAAAAGGAAAAAGAAGGAGACAGTAGGGTCGCTACGCAGAGAAGATGGCGAATTACTCACAGGGGGGAGAGAAAAGGCAGAGCTACTTAACACCTTCTTTGCCTCCGTATTTTCCCAGAAGGATACAAGCACTCAACCTGGCGGTTGGGGAGCAGGGGAGGAAGCAGAGGAAATGAGGCACATAATAAGTAGAGAGGTGGTACAGGAATACCTGGCCGCATTGGATGAATTCAAGTCTCCAGGGCCAGATGAATTGCATCCTAGGATATTAAAAGAGCTGGCAGAGGTCATTTCGGAACCGCTTGCTATAATTTTTGAGAAATCTTGGAGGACAGGAGAAGTTCCAGCAGATTGGAGGAGAGCAAATGTTATCCCCATCTTCAAGAAGGGAAAAAAAGAGGACCCAAATAATTATCGCCCAGTCAGCCTGACATCAGTACCCGGAAAGATCCTGGAGCAGATCATTAAGCAGTCAGTTTCTAATCATTTAGAAAGCAACGCGGTAATCACGAGAAGTCAACATGGATTTCTCAAAAATAAGTCATGCCAGACTAATCTTATCTCTTTTTATGATAGAGTTACTAGCTTGATAGATGAAGGGAGTGCTGTGGATGTAGCATATCTCGATTTCAGTAAGGCCTTTGACAAAGTTCCCCATGACATTCTTGCAACGAAGCTAGTAAAATGTGGGCTGGACAGGGCTACCGTTAGTTGGATTTGTAATTGGTTGACCGACCGAACCCAAAGGGTGATCACGAATGGCTGCTTTTCGTCCTGGAGAGAAGTGACTAGCGGGGTGCCACAGGGTTCTGTCCTAGGCCCAGTGCTGTTCAATATTTTTATCAATGACTTGGATGAAGGAATAGAGGGCACGCTGATCAAATTTGCAGATGACACCAAATTGGGAGGGGTTGCTAACACGCCAGAGGACAGGATCAAAATTCAAAATGACCTGGATAGATTGGAGAGCTGGGCCAGGGCGAACAAAATGAAATTCAACAGAGAGAAATGTAAGGTCCTACACTTAGGCAGAAATAATGGAATCCACAAATATAGGATGGGGGACACGTGGCTGGATAGCAGTACGTGTGAAAGGGATCTAGGAGTCTTCATAGACCACAAGCTGAACATGAGTCAGCAGTGTGATGCGGCAGCCAAGAAAGCCAATGCAATTCTCGGCTCCATCAATAGGAGTATGGTGTCTAGATCGAGGGAGGTACTGGTACCACTCTACTCTGCTTTGGTTAGACCCCATCTTGAATACTGTGTCCAGTTCTGGGCACCCCAATTCAAGAAGGATATTGACAAGCTGGAGCAAGTCCAGAGGAGGGCGACCAAAATGGTGAGAGGCCTGGAAGACATGCCCTATGAGGATAGACTTAGAGAGCTGGGTATGTTTAGTCTGCAGAAGAGGAGGTTAAGAGGGGACATGATAGTCATGTTTAAATATTTGAAGGGATGCCACGTAGAAGAAGGAGGGGACTTGTTTTCTGCTGCTCCAGAGACCAGGACAAGGAGCAATGGATTCAAGCTGCAGGAAAGGAGATTCCACCTGAACCTCAGGAAGAACTTCCTGACAGTCAGGGCTGTCCGGCAGTGGAATCTGCTGCCTCGGAGAGTAGTGGAGTCTCCTTCCTTGGAGGTTTTTAAGCAGAGGCTTGATGGCCATCTGTCGGGATTGATTTGAGGGTGTTCCTGCATGGCAGGGGGTTGGACTGGATGGCCTGTGTGGTCTCTTCCAACTCTGAATTTCTATGATTCTATGATTCTATGACTCAATGACTCCTGTGGTCTCTTCCAATTCTATGATTAAAGTGTAGCCCAGTCTGCCTACAACCTCCAGGACCATTTTTGTGGCCTCCTAGGAGTCAAAAAATGGTTTTGGCCCCAAATGGCTTCTAGGAAGCATGGAGGCATTTTCACAATGTACATGGATTCTTTAGCTACTTTAAGTCTGGGAGAAGCCATCTGAAAAAAGCCCTTGTTTAAAAAAAGTTCTCTGCTGAACTTAGCGAAGAGGTATCCAAAATTATAACAAAAACCCCCATAAAGCATATTTTGGTAAAATATATTCTGAACTTCTTTGCAGTAGGGATGTAGCCCTCTATAGTCTCCTGGAGCATCAATAAGGCCCCTCATATGTGACAGTTTCCATTCCTGACTTACAGATACTTTTGCAGAAATGTATATTTGAAATGCCTGATCCATCTGACTTTACAAAAAATTTATCTTTGGCTAATTTCCTGAAATGTGTGTACAGAATCCCAGCTACTACATGGGAAAGGGTCAATCAGAGAATTCCAATTACCTCAAAATTCACATGATCTCTACTGACCCTGAGTGATGGAAGGTGTGAAAGAGGACCTGAAATTCCCTGGTTCATGCCAGCAAATCACAGGTCAGGGAATGCTGTGAAGGGAGCGCTTAGAAGGGAAGAAAGATACACACAAACTGAGGCCTGCCTTTGACAGAAAGCAGACAGAGAAAAGATGACACAGAGACAGGACAGCCAGCCAGAGGAAAGAATGAATTGTATTCTGGTGAGCTGTAAATGATTAAATAGTTCTGGGGTTAATGCATTCTCTAAATGTGTCTTAATAAACTTTTCCTTGTTTACACTTTTTTTTATAACTGTGTCTGGCTTTTACTATTAAGCTTTGATAGTCTGATCATGCTTAGTACAGTGAACCCACAGAACAACACAGCCACTGGTCTACCTAGGGATCATCTTGAGGTCCAAGTACCCAATCCAGGGAAGATTAAGAGGGGAAAATGGGCAAAGGGAGTGCTAAGAGCCAAAGGGATGGAATTGTGGGGCTAGTCTGGAGAGGGGATCGGGTAACTGATACTTATGCCTCTTTGACCCTAAATGAGAATGACCAGTCCCTAATAAAACCTGCAGCCAAACCCACATAGTAGTGAACAAGTAAATCCACCCATGGGGATGAGAAGGAGGAAAAGTCGGAAGAAAATAGTTGCTCAACCAAAACATGTTTTGATTAAGTATTTTCTCTGACCTGTACTACCAGAGGCTTCCGCAGATGTCTGCTCCGTAACTTCCTTGGTTTTGGCAAGAAGAAATCAGACTGCATCTGAGAAACAAAAAGCAAGCTAAGGCAGCTTCAACACATATCCTGTTCATCTGGTAGGAGTCACATTACTTTGTAAGCCACATGAAAGGAGCTTCCAGCAGCTTTAGGGTGATAGAGGAATGATATATTCATGCACCTGTTTCCCTTTTCTGTGAACACTGTCCTATGCCTCTACCCACCCTGGCAGCAGAGAGCAGACAGGATCAGAATTTGGTGTGTGTGGGGGGGCTCCTTCCAATACAAGGGAAAAAGCTTACTCATGGTTATTTGGTAGGGATGGCCCAACAGAATCCTCAAATCCTCAGCAAGGATCCGAGATTAGTGGATCTGAATTCCCCAGGGCAAAATAGGCAAACGGAATCTTTCGAATCTGGAAGTGCCCGCTGCCCCCCCATTCCACCCTCACATTCTAGCCCTCCATGCAGGAGCAGTGTGCAGGGCACACCACAGCTTGCCGTTACACAAGCACCCAAGATCAGGCAAGTAGGACCGGCCATGGCTACGCTCCTGCAAGCCCCGGGGCCTATGCTCACATGAGCGCCCAGGACAGGTCCATAGGGGCAAGTAGGGCTGGCCATGGCCGCGCTTGTGCAAGCGTCCAACATCAGACCCACGGGGTGAGTAGGTTCCTACACGCCCCAGAGCCTGAGCTTGCTGCGGCAGGGGTGTGAAAAGAGGACCATTGTCCCTTCTCTGCAGCCCCACCACCACTTCCGCTGGTGCCAGGGCTTTGGAGGCAGCCTGCAGAGAAGTGCAGAGTGGACGATAGCTTCTTAAACACTTTTTAAAAAAAGGATTCGAAAGATTCAAGATTCATGAGATTAGTGGATTCTCAGAACCTTCCAGGGATTCAGATCCAGATTTGGAAAATTCTGGATTCGTCTCGTCCCTATTATTTGATCTGCCTTTAGATTAAGTGGAAGGATTGCGAGCACACTCTCCTCCAGATGGTAAAACAGTGAAGTAACAAAACACTGTAGAACAGACAATTTCATCTAATAGGATGGAACCCTAACTGTATTACTTGAGAAGGAAAAGAACTCAACTGGTGTCAACATCATTCTGGAAGTATGAACTTTGTACTTCTGGAGACTCAGCGTAAAGCAAAGTCCACCTTGCCCTGGAAATCTGCACATACTTTTTGGAGAAACAAAATAATGCACAAAACTCTGGACACATTTTAAATATGTGAATAGCTAAATATGCAGACAACTGAAACATATGCACAGATATGCTTTAATCAGTAAGAACATCTACATTACGCAAATACATAAAACTTCCATGTAGGATGGAAAAAAACCCCTTACAATCTGATTTGGGAAAAATATGGAATGTAAATGCAGGTAGGATCTGAACAACCACACTGAAATCAAGACTGCAGTGTTTTATTCCTATGCCACATTTGCAAAACACATGGTCTAACACATAAAAAAAAGGCTTGAGAAAATGCCAGTCTGAAGGTGATTCTGACATGGAACAAAATCTTATTTTGTTCTACAGTTTGGAGGGTAGCTGGATGTTTATCAGCTATCACAAATGCTGAATAGTTTACTGTAAGTTCAGAATAAACTTACACTGATTGTGTCCAAGCGCTGTCGGAAAGATAGCTCAGTTTCTTTGCTCTGCAAGAAAAGCTTCCCATGCCTGCTGTTGGGTGGGAGAGTGGTTGGAACGGCAAAGAGGCTTCTATCTGTATCCGCATTTCCAGAACTTGAAGGATCAGCCACCAAGAGTGGTCTAGAGGAATTTCTCAAACCTGGTAGGATGCCAAAAAACAAAAACAAGGGTTCAAAAAAAGAAAAGAAAAGAAAAAGAAAATGAAAAAAAAAGAAAGCAAACAAAAATAAGACTCCCCAGAAAACCATGAACACTCATGTAGAGAGAATTATAGTTAGAACTGATTTCCACTGAGGGAGGCAAAAGATATCATGCACAAATCCATGTGGTTTTTAAAGAAGAGATGAGACACATTAATCTATAATCAGCCTGACTGATTATATATTTTCCTGAGAAAAAAATACTCTGAGAATTATCAGATGACTTGATCCTTAACTAAAATGAAACTATAAGCAACACAAAGTACACTTTAAGTGTGTGTTCTCACAAGATTAATTCATGATTCCAATTTTAAGTTTATCTATGTTTCACCCTCCTCTTTGTGGCTTCCCACTTCCATATTCTTATTATAATGCAAGAAAAAGTCTTGGAAATAAACTTACAAGTCCATAATTTTGCCTGGTTACTATCATACGCACTTGTGTACAGAATTCATCAAAATTAATCAAATTCATCAAAATTCATCATTTCCAATCTGTGGCTCTTTCAGTCCCACCTCACACATACTACACATACTAAACAATGCTAGATTATTTTCATGTTTATGTGTTCAGAGTTCTTGGTGCAAGCAGGAAAAAAGTAAACTGTATCAATCCAGAACAAGCCTAGAATGTTTCTCCAGCCCCAAAATCCTCTGTCACACAGAAAGATTCACTGGAAGATGTGACAGGTATAGCAATGTAAACTATCCTGACTGAAGGCAAGAAACATTGAAACTACTGCTTTTAGACAAAGACAGCCAAATTTAAACAATTTATTTGAAATCATACTCTGGTGTTCCTTGCTGTAGAATATGAAGTATATTTTTGCACTTTACTTTGAGACAACCTGAGGTCTTACAAGGAAAAGAGGGAGTATGAATCAAATAAATAAAATAGCCAGCTATCTCAGTGATATGCTCACCTGAGGAGCTGGAAGTAGCACTGGGGGAAAAAGTCTTCTTCTGAACAGTAGGCTGATTGCGCGTACAACCTGGACTCCTAGTACTGATGGCTATCACCTTCCCGGGAGGGGTCAGAGAATGCTCTTCCTGAGAGGGCTTGATGGGGGATGTTGCGACAGAGTTCATTTCAGGGGTCTGAAGAAGGAAATGGTTATTCAGTTTCTGCATACTAAAAAAACAGCACAATGTTACACAGATATGGGGGCAAACAGTGGGAATTATACCTATGCAAGTTTTATCTTACCACCTTCTTTCTCTTGTTCACTGAGGAAAAGTTTCCAACATGATGAAGATGGAAAAAATAATGCGTGTATGCCATAAGCCATATGACAGCCATAGTTATGCAGTGATTAGATTTAAATTCCAGGTTCTAGT
Organism: Ctenosaura bakeri; assembly: GCA_948474755.1. Classification (NCBI taxonomy): domain Eukaryota; kingdom Metazoa; phylum Chordata; class Lepidosauria; order Squamata; family Iguanidae; genus Ctenosaura; species Ctenosaura bakeri. The sequence goes on from CAOLHI010004262.1 coordinate 82,402, forward strand.
CTTAATTTTTGGCTCAAACTGACTGGGTGACCTTAGGTCTGTCACAAAGCTACCTCCCAGGTTTGTGAGGAAAATGTGAGAAGAGCAGGGCATGCTACTCTGAGCTCACTGGAGGAAAGATGCAATCTGAATCTAAAGATGGAATTTAAACAATAACAAAAATATCCAGGTGTATGCTTTTGCCACATGGCTCATGATGAGTTTTTGTAACTCTACATTTACACAGCCCAGAGTTAGCACTGGTTATTCCAAAGAACTTTGGAACTGTTATGCAGGGATAGATTAGGGTACTCAACACCATTCCTGTCAATGATGGTCACAGATGAGTCCACATGAAAATCATGAACAAAACATACTGGTAGTGTCCCTCTTTCAGATGATCTGCGACATCTTGTTGATGCACAAATGTATTCTTGTTACAAGACTTACAATGTATCCAACAGTATGTAAAATCCACCACGTATGTTAATAGGGAAAGGCCCCTATAGAATGTCCTGCTTTGTGTGTTAAAAATACTTGGCTGGTCTAGGGCACAATGTACTTTAATTGTGGGCATTGCGTAGGGACAGGCATTTGTTGCTCTGTCCCAGACAGCAAAATGCCTTAGGATTTTACAACCCTGTACTGGCTAAATGGTGACACTGAAAGGAACTTGTGAAGTATTCAGATACCACCTATTATTAGAACAAGACTACATTCAGTTGATATTGGGTGGGGAAGATATATTTCCAGCTGCACAGTCTTCCTTTTCCTTTGACTTTAGATACTTGGAATAGGGAAAGTCTGATGACTGCAAAAGCTGGTGTAGCACATTAGCAGAACTATGTAAGCCACAAACCCACCCACATTGTGCCCAATGCAATCAAACCTCTCTTCATCCCAGGCCACTGTTCATCTGTAAGATGGGGACTAATATGTGACTCGCCACTATGAGTAATTTTTTTTTAGGAGGGCAAATGCTGTCCAATGATAACAACACTTCAATGACACACTTGGATTCTTATCTTTTAATAGGAATTTGCCATAAAACTGGGCTGATCATCCTGATAGATTAATCATATGTTGCTGAACCTGCTTGCAGAAACCACAAGGCAAAAGAATGTACTTCATGGGTTCTAATTCTTGGTTCCTGCAGGGCTACTACATAGACTTGCAGTGTAAGGGACATCAGCAAATCTACCTCAGAGCATTTTGCAAGAAAAAAATAAATAAATCTGGCTTTTGTAAAATGTTTGTGATAATTAACTATAGTCATATTCTTTAAAAACTCAACTAAGTGGAAAGGTCTCACATATTCTGGGCTCTCACAGACTGATGTATGGCTTACTATATAAAAGGTGCTCTGACCTCTGAACTGCTACTAGGGGCAAAGCTTGTTTTTGAAAGAGTTATTTTGGTTAAACTTTTGATGATTATAGTTTATCAGCTTCATTCAGTTAGATAACTAATAGTAAAAATGTTAAGCATTATTAACGAAATGTGGTTGTGTTTACTTATAGCTTTAGGTATCTAAGATTCTAGTATTTTTAAAAAACCCTACCTATCCATATTCCAGATATGTGCAGTCTCATGAGGGTGGACACTAGGAACCTTTTTCAGGTTTAGTCCCCATTCATTTGCTTGTACGTAAACTTCTGGGACACACAGGTTAAAGGTAGCTGACACCAGTGCAATATTATGTACATGGGAATCTTGTCTCTAAGGCTGATTGTTGGATGAAAGGGTGGCAGTATGTTGGAGGATTTAACAGCATTACAAGCTGCCTCTTTCCAAAACATTCTCCAGCACAGAACTGTTGTATATGGACGAGTGGAGTCAGGGGAAATCCTCTAGGGCTGCATTCAGCCTACAGTTACAAGGTTTTCCACTCCAGTTTAAAATTACTTGGTAGGAAAAGTACTGAGGGTCCTCAGAAGTTTTATGTGAGCCAGCAGGCAAATGACTCATGTAGATTTTATTGAAAGACTATATGTAATCAATTGAGGCTATAACCTTGTACCTGGAAGCAAGCCTTACTGAGCATAACTGGACTGAATTTTGACTTAATTTTTATGGTGTTACTCTCCTGGAAACCAACAAGAAATTCTGTGCCACTTTTAAGACTAACAAATTGTATTTGGCATAAGTTTTTGCAGGTTCATGCATCTGATGAAGTGAGCCGTAGCTCAGAAAAGCCTATGCCAAGAAAAAAATTGTCTTTAAGGTGTCACTAAACTTTTTCATATTGTTTTGACTTTTGAGAACATATGCACAGAATTCCACTGTTTAAGCCTACAGTCTTACTTTAAACTCTCTTATGAACGCAGGAAACTGTCTTGCAGAAAGCCACAGTGTTGATAGCACTATAGATGCTGCACAGAACTGAATCCATGTCTTTTTGCAAACAAAGCATATGTTGTTTTTATTAAAGTTCCACTCCTGAACTATGGCCCACCTCATTCCATCCAGTGGCAGTAAGTTTTATGAAATCAATTGCGTACTGTGGTAAACCAGTATTTCTTTGTTGAACACACTCCCTAATCATTTTGATAAATGTTCATACTCCTCCTAGTTTTAAGAATATTATTTTTATCCAAGTTGTTTTCATTATTCTCTTTCATGAATTTTATTTTATACAGTTTCAAAGTTTAAAATTAGCATGCTTATGTGCGTGCAACATGTTAGAGAAATTATTCAGTTCTAAACTCCTCAGCACCTCTCTCCCCATTATGTTCACTAGCAGTGGATAGCCACAGTATTAAAGAGAGGAAAGTGCCTCAAGCAACAGATGCTGGGGGGGGGGACATCTGGGAGCAGTGGAAGACAACTATCTCTTCTTTCTGACCTCTCTACAAGTTTCCTGCTGACAAGGGTACCATACAACCTATCCTCAGCCCCCTATATCAGCTAGGCTGCTGTCTCAGTTGTCATGGAGAACACTACCCCACTACAAGTGTTCAAGCAGGATCCAGGTGGCAGCTTTTTACAAGAACTGAGGACTGGGGGCACACTCTCGTCCTTCATTCCGGGCAGTAAATTGTCTTGGGGCAGCCATGACTGGAAGACAGTGAACATAAGCTGAATTGATACTTACTGATTTGGGGTTGACTTCTGTGGAAATGAGTTTTAAGAGGCAACTGAGGAGCTTTTGTTTGTGGCAAGCAGCTGGAGGAGTAACTGATTGTGGTTTGGTCATCTGCTCTCTGGAGTCCTGGGTTTCTGGCCCAAGGACTGCCAGCCAATCATACTCCAGCTGCAACTTGTTTGGCTTGCCCATCATGAGGTAGACTTCAGCCAAGGTAAGGCTCTCAGAGGTTCGCAGGCTCCATCCCTCTTCTCTGACCTGCTGTGCAAGGCGGCTAGGGTCATCCTTGAGAGACTTTGTGACCAATTGTCCCTGAGATGGTGGTGGTGGCAGTGAGGAGTTGAGCTTCTCCTGTGAGTCCTCCATTCCTGAATCAGATAGCTCTTTAGCACACATCTCTGTCTGTGGTATACAGCACTGCAAGGCCTGAGTTTCAGATACGGACAGGCCGCTAGGTGACACCATCTTGCTTCTTGCCAGTTGTGTGGGACTAAGGCTGCCAGCCTCTGAGATACTAGACAAAAGCTTTCCAAGAGGACTGCTCCTCGACAAGGCAACTTCTTTCCCATTCGTTCTGTCTGTGCAAAGACACTTCTCTGGGACAATAAGGTCCTGACAAGATTTCACATATCGGGGAAATGGGTCCAAATGAGACAACTCTTCTAAGTCAGTGGGGAGACCACAGTCACAGTTTGTTCTGTCAGAGGAGAAACTACTTGCTATAGTAACAACTGGCATCTCCCTGCCTTCAACACAATGGACTGGTGTAACTGACTTCTCAGTATTTCCACCTGGGTCCTGAAGTCCAGAAGGTGACTTATCAAAACTGAGACTCGGGGAAGTTCCCTCCAGAAGCCCAGCCTCTAAGAAGCAATCTTCAGCATTCACAGTAGCATCCAACGTAGACTGAGTGTTTCGACTTGCCTCTGTAGTGCTCTCCACTCGGGTCCCACTCTTGGCTTCTGCTCCCCGTGGGTATTTGACATGACCTCTCGCTGTCCCCTGACCACTCTGTATGCCTAGAATCTGGGCAGGGGGCAGCAAATGAGAATCCTTTGCATTCTGTTTACATCTGCCAGATTCCTGCCAATGCACTGTACAGAAAGCTTTGGAGTGTACAACTCTGGCAACTCCAGGTAGGGGTGTAAGTGTGCAATTCTCTCCTGGGAAGAGATGGAGCATCACCTTCTCTTCTGAATAGCTGTCATTTGCTTCACAATTTCTGGAGTCTTGTAGCTGCCTTTCCGCAAGTGTTTTACGCTAAGTATAGGGTATTAAGGAATGCAGCAATGTTAAAACAGGACAGGAACCATCTGTATAATTTACTCCCCCGATAGACATAGGCACAGATGCAGACACGTGCATTTTTTTTCTCTTTCTCTCATGAAAAGAAATTCAAAGTAAGCTCATGCAAAAATTAAGTGGCATTTTAACTGCTACACCACTAGCTCTAAAATAAGGATGCGGGGAGAGAAGGACATAATACTAATACTCTGATTAGAATGCCAGTTATGTGACACATTTCCCAACTGAGAAACCTGAGTCAGTTTTATTCATGTATTTGTTTTTACTGTCAATTTTTCGCCTGCTTAATCTATCGTTTCTTGCATCGAAACCAATATGTATCTTTTTGTACTTTTTATAATACATAAAATTGCCACCAAACAACAAAAATCAAAGAAGGGACACAACAAGAAGGAGGATACAATGCGCACTTCGTGAAGAGTCCATTTCTGTTTCAGGAATTCAATGAGACTGGATACTTTGCGATGCAGCTCCACAATCATCCTGGCAGGCCATGCATGGAAGAATACAGTGGAGGAGTCAGCAAATAATAATATCCTAACAGACTAGTACAGAAAACACAGTGCATGCCAAACAAACCAAATCTCTCACACCACGTATTTTTCTCCCCTCATCCTGTTTTTTGCACACAGGATGTGTACTCCCTAATTTTCAGTACACTTGAAAAAATACACATATCATATACAAACACTTCCATAAGGATCACCATAAGGATTATGGTATCACCAGATCATTAGGACCTTCTGGCAGGAAAGGGAGAAAATGTAAGGGAAGGTTGCTAGCAGTGGCCAGAACGGTTCAAAGGCTGTAGTAATTAAATCCAAATTCTGCTATCCAGCTTACCCACTCTTTATTAATCTGCTTGCAATTCTGAAACCAATCCTTAGATGCAAGTTTATGCCCACCTACCCATAAAAGTATCTCACTTCAGGATACCTGAGACGTGGATTCTGAGCCAGACTCTGCACACGGGCCCATGCATGATTATTTCGCGGTTGCAATTCCACAGGGACCTTTAGTGGAAGACGCACTGGCTTTTGATCCTCCTCATCACTAATACCTGAGGGAAGAAGAAGAGACAATGCTGCTCCAAGTATGCAACATAGTAAGTAAAACTTCCCATAAGTGAAGCTAAACACATAAAAAGTTACCTTGATGGGTTGGAGGGCCAAAATGTTTCCAACACACCAGGAATAAGCCGAACAAGCTTGTTCATGTTCCCAGAGTGCTATTTTCAGGGTGTCAATATAAATTATACAGATTTCTGGGACAGACAGCAGAAATCAACAACTGAGTGTCCTTCTGAGGTTTTGCCTACAACTCAATCAACCTCAGCCAGCATGAGAAGTTACAGTCCATAACACTACGAGGACGCCAGAGAGAAAAAGCTGTTTTTACTTTTGAGCTGCAGTAGTAAAGGTAGCAGCAGGCGTAGTAGTAGTAGCAGTAATGAGGAGAATAAAACATAGCAGACAGGAGAGACATTCTGATTTCATATGGCAGTTTCTCTTGCCATGGAAAGCCAGTTCCTCTGATGGCACTGTCATGTTCTAAAATGCAGAATGGGGAACAGTTTGGCACTGGCAAGAACCAAGGCGCCTCAAAAAACTGAAAGCCTATTTTATTTGTTCTGCTACCTCTTCATCCACTTCTGGCAGCTTCACAACACTTGTGAAGAGAGGATCTGTGAGGCTGGGACGCCACATCCCACCATATGCCACCATGTGTGAGGCTGGAAAATGACACCATGCGCTGCTGGGATGTATATTCCAGCCTTTATGATTTTTAGTTGTTAATTCATCTTCGCTGCCACCACCCACTGAATTATGAATTATCTGGACAGTTGTACAGTACAGCGGGACCCTGTCCAAGCACGTACATCCCTAAGCTTAAGGATCTTCCTTTTCCCCCCAGTCTACCTAGCTTGGCGTGGGAAGGAGAGAAACGGGGTCTTTTACAGAAAGTATTTATTAAAGATAGGTAAATAAACAAGGCAAATTAACACACATGGGAAGCTCCCTCTTCCCAGGCACACTTAGTTACAGAAAGAACAGATAAGAAAGCACAGACACATTCTTTAGATCAGCCAGCCTCCAAAATAACAGAAAAGTCCCTAACGCGACTAGATAACTTTAGTCTAGTACTCACAGATGGTTCTCAGGCTTAGATGTTCTAAAAGGAAGGGCCAGGAGGCGAGGCCTATGGCCTCCAGCCTGCTACTGGCACAGAACCCCCCTCCAGGAGGCTCCTTGGTTGCTATCCCTTTGTTATCTCTCTGTTGTCTCTCGGCCACATGGCCTCCAAGAAGTTTTATCACTTCTCCCTCGAAGCATCTCGAAGCATCCTGAAGATGCTCACTTCTTTTCTTTTTGATTGGTCAGTTCTCACCCTATGACCTGTGATGCTGAACCACATGACCTATGATGCTGACCACATACTAAAATGTAATCTAATCCCAACACCTTATTAACCCTTAGTTTACCTGAAGAGGGAAATGTCCCCCTTTAGCTAAGTCTAGATAATGTGAAGCCCCATTATCACAGGATCCATACCCAGTTCACAATCAAGTAGCCATGTGGTGAACTGAGCACACTCCAAATTTTGTGCATATCCACTCAGGCCATGATCACCACATATTAAGGTCTCTTACTTACCATCTGGATCACAGAGTTTCTTCAGAGCCCTGCACATTGGAGCTTTGATACGAAGATTCCTCCCTTTGTAGCGGACGGTTGTTGCTCTAAAAATGTTTAAAGAGTACGACAGTTGAGGACACCAGTGGAATAGCAGCTCTTCAAGAAGTGTAAAGAAGGCTTTGGAATTGGCACAAACAACATGGCACAGAAGTCAACAAAACATTTGATACTGTATGGTTTATCTGGGCTTCAAAATTACAAAGGAGTGGTTTTACTGTTATTTTCTAGATGTTAAAATCACCCACTGACCACAGGTCTCTGGGCAGTGTAAAGTGTTTCCAAAATATAAAGCAGAATAGTCATTCAATGAACACTGCAAATAAAAACAGAAGCAAAGAACAAAACAATTACCACCTATAAATAGAAAACCAACTTAAAATCGTAAGCAGGACAGAAGTGCAAAGAAGCAGTAGAAAAACCCACAAGAACCCAAAGCCCGAAAAACCCACAAGAACCTATGGATTCTGGCCGTGAAAGCCTTCGACTCTACATTTCTGAAAATAGTTTTGATAAGAAGATGTCACTGCCACTTAACATGACACTTATGCATCTTCTGGGGATGCCCAAAGAGAGGTATCCAAGAGAATGGGTTGTGTTCCATTGGTTGCCTGGGAAAGGAAAGGTCACGTGGAAATAATTTAAAAGGAAAAGAGATCCCATCTAAACGTTAAGAAGAACTTCCTGACAGTAAGAGCAGTTTGACAATAATACCTCTGAGTGTGGAGGGATCTCCTTCTTTGGAGGGTTTTAAACAGAGGTTGGATGGCCATCTGTCAGGAATGCTTTGATGGTGTATTCCTGTATGACAGAGGGTTGGACTCAGTTGCTCTTATGGTCCCTTCCAACCCTATGATTCTATGAATTAAGTTACTTGCATGACTATGTTGGGAGCCACCATGTGGGAGTGGAAAGAACCCTGAAGTGCCTGGTTACAGCAAAAGGAGGTAGCTGTTTCTCCAGGATCAAGCAGATTTGGAAGCCTCAGCTGTGGTTTATGGAGGAAAGCACAGGAATCAAAACTGAAAGTGGAAGAAGTGTAGGGAAAATAGAACCACAGAATCACAGAGTTGGAAGAGACCACGGGGGCCATCCAATCCAACTCCCTGCCATGCAGGAACTCACATCAACGCACTCCCAACAGATGGTTATCCAGACTCTGCTTAAAAACCTCCAAAGAAGGAAACTCCGCCACACACTGTGAGGCAGCATATTCCACTGCGAAACAGCTCTGACTGTCAGGAAGTAGTACCTGAGCCTTAAGGTGGAATCTCTTTTCCTGTAGTTTGAATCCATTGGTCCTTGTCCTAGTCTCTGGAGCAATGAAAAACAAGCCAGCTCCACCCCTGACATGACAACTCTTCAAATATTTAAACATGGCTATCATGTCCCCTCTTAACCTTCTCTTCTGCAGACTAAACATACCCAGCTATCAAAGTCTCTATTCCCCTCTCCCAAAATGTTGAGGCTTGCAGTCCCTATTAAAAATGGTACAGAGAGGCAGCAGAGGTGACAGCAAATAATCAGTGAATAATCAAATCCGCAATAGTGAAACCTGCAAATGTGGAGGCCTGACTGTATTTTAAATATTATTCAAAGAAAAAATACAGTGTCTCAAAATCATGAAATAACTTTTGAAGACCAGAACAAGGGCAAAAGTTTAATCTTCAAATCCATCAATGCCCTTGTTCTAAACAAAATGTGGGTAAAATGCAGCCCACAGATTTTTTCTGCAGCTCCTCCCTCCATTATTTTTGAAGTGACATACCAGTTCAAACCAAAAAGTGGAGACAAATAATTAAATGCACTTATAATGTGAGAGATAGAACTAAACGCACTATAGTCAATGAGATAATGACACTTTTTAGTTTAGTATCAATAATAGTATCATTGTCAATATAATATTATGGTCAATTTAACTGCATGTTGTTGTTGTGTGCCTGTCGTTACGGCAATTCTAAGGCAAACTTTTCACAGAATTTTCTAGGACTGAGTGTATGTGAGATACCTGAGGTCACCCAGTGGGTTTCCATGGCTGGGTGAAGAACTGAATCCTGGTCTCCAGGGTCATAGCCCAATGCTCAAACCACTACACCACACTGGTTCAAATGCACATTAGGTTCATATAAATGTAATAATAACAAAGTATGAGTAGGAGTTTTTACTTTCTAATATGAGTGTTAGATTTTTAATGCATTTAATATTAAATTAGAAACTGTTTGACTAATTTCAGCTAATTTTTTATCTATTTTACCTACATGGAACTAAATGGAGCTTTAAAATGTACTGCTAGCTCAAAGCCCAAGATAAAAAGAAAGCACCTATCCAACCTGAAAAGTGGCCCTGACTCTATGGAGCTGTCCAGGAATTCCTCCAGTGAGTGCCCTGTTTCAGTTGCAGTTTTCTGTACTTTCTTTAGTTCAATCTTTTTTGAGAAGCAGTGAAAAGAACTGCCAAGAGAAGGTAGACTGGCTCCCATTCTGTTGCCTTTCTCCTGGTAGGCAAATACGTTTTACTTGCAGAGGCCTTTGGCATTTGAGCTGATTTGTTGGCTGAAGAAGATTTTATTTGACCATGTAATGTTTCTTTCTTTTATTACATATTTTACTTGTTAGGTTTTTAATTTGTTAGTACGCTGTAACTGAGATTTTATTTTTCAAGAGGATATTATTATTGTCAGCTACCTTGAATAGAAAAATGGTTTAAATAATTAAATTAAATATCAGGAAACAATCAGAATAAAATTTCTATAACTCCACCAGCCTGCATGGCCCTTACAGAATACAAGGGGATAGTTTCTTGCCCTGAATAGTTTATGAACGGATATAATAAAACTTTTCAGAAAACAAGTCAATATATAGTGCTTACATTTAAAAGAAAAAAGAACAGGTTGCTTACCTGTAACTGTAGTTCTTTGAGTGGTCATCTGTGCCCTCACACACTAGGAGCTTTCGCGCATGCGCGGTAACGTTCGGAAGATTCTAGAGCTTAGTAGCTTGGCGGGAACCCCTCCCTCATGCTGGTACTGCACATGCTCCTCCCGCCGAGCAACGGTCGCTCCTCAGTTCTGTAGTCCGCCGTAGTAACACAGGGACCTGAAAAAGAGGGGAAGGCAGGGCGGGTGTGTGTGAGGACACAGATGACCACTCGAAGAACTACAGTTATAGGTAAGCAACCTGTTCTTCTTCTTTGTGGTCTCTGTGCCTTCACACACTAGGAGACTGTGTAGCTTACCGGTTGGATGGCGGGTCAGGTCCTAAAGAACGGAAGCCAGAACCTTACGTCCAAACTGAGCATCCCTGCGTGACCGGCAGTCAAACCTCTAGTGGTGCATGAAGGTCGATGGTTGAGACCAGGTCGCCACACAGCAGAGTTCATGGAGGTCAACACCTCTCAGGAGGTCTGCAGATGTTGCCATGGCCCTGGTGGAGTGGGCCCGGAGAAAGGCTGGCGGAGGCTTCCTGGCGAGCTCATACGCCAGCTCAATAGTCTGTACCACCCACTTGGAAAATCGCTGGGTGGATACCTTATGGCCCTTTCGTCGCCTGCCATACCAGACGAACAGGTGCGGTGACTATCTGAAAGGGGCAGTCCTGTCCCTGTAGAATGCCAAGGCCCAACGCACATCAAAGGAGTGAAGGGACCACTCCAACGGTGTCGTCGGGTTCGGGAAGAAAGTCGGCAGGATGATGTCCTGGCCGAGATGGAAGCTGGACACCACCTTTGGTAGGAAAGAAATGTCCGGTCGGAGAACGACCTTGTCTCTGTGGAAAACGAGGTATGGCTCGTCAATCCTCAAAGCTGTCAGCTCCCCTGCGCGCCTGGCCGAGGTGACAGTCACCAGGAAGGCAGTCTTCAAAGTAAGCAGCCTGTCGTCAGCAGCCGCCATGGGCTCGAAGGTCGGTCTCGTCAGCTGCGATAGCACCAACGATAACGACCAAGGCGATAGTGGTGGCGATACCGGCGGGTATAAGTGTTGGAGGCCCTTCAGGAACTGCTTGACGGTACCGTCTCAAAAGAGCGTAGCTGACGGGAATCGTGGCGGTTGGTATGCCACGATAGCAGCAAGGTAGACCTTCAAAGACGGGATGGCTAAGCCCTGCTGCCGAAGGTGTAGAAGGAAATGGAGCACAGTAGGCATGTTGACCGGCAATACCGGCTCCCTCCTTTCCTCAGCAAAGGCCACGAAGCAGCGCCACTTGTAGTGGTAGTTGTGGCGCGTCGACTCCTTCCTGGCCGCAGTCAAGATGTTGCCGATGATGGGGTCGGCTACGGCGATATCCTCCAGGCATGGAGGGCCAAGAGCGGCAGGTCTGGGTGGAGTACGCGGCCGCCGGAATGGGACAGCAGGTCCGGTGTCGACGGGAGCCTGAGGAGGCGGTCGCGGGCGGCCTCGAGTAGGGGCATGAACCAGTGCTGCCTTGGCCAGTACGGGGCCACGAGGACGACGTCCGCTCGGTCGGCGACGATCTTGGATATCACGCGACCGAGGAGGGGAAATGGAGGGAACGTGTACAGGAGCCCCTCGTTCCACCTGAATTGGAAGGCATCCCCGATGGAATTCCGATCAAGGCCGGCCCTCGAACAGAAGCGGCGGCACTTCACATTCTCGCCAGTCATGAAAAGGTCGATGATGGGCTCGCCTCATCAGTCCCGGATCATCTGGAACGCTCTGTTGGAGAGGGACCACTCGTGGTGGGAGGAGGTGTCCCTGCTGAGTGCGTCCGCTGTGCTGTTCTCCTGCCTGGCCAGGTGAACCACCACTGGATGGATTTCTAGCGGGACGCACCAGTTCCAGAGGTCCAGGGCTATGTCGAGGAGGGTGGTCGAGTGCATGCCGCCCTGCCTGTTGACATAGCAGACCGCTGTCGTGTTGTCCATGAGGACCAGCACCGTCCAGCCCATCACGCGATGGCGAAATGCTCTCAGAACTTTGAAGATGGCAAGTAGTTCGAGAGTGTTGATGTCGAGGACGGTCTTGTCGTCCATCCACCGGCCTCGGACCCTGAGTTCGCCGGAGTGGGCTCCCCGGCCGTAGAGGGAGGTGTCCGTAGTCACCGTGACATTTGGCATCTGTTCCCAAAAGGGCATCCCGGACAGGAGGTGGTCGTAGGACTGCCACCAAAGGAAGGATGGCCAAATCGCCGACGGCAGCGTGAGACGTAGCCTCTGGTCATCCCGCAGCGGGTTGAAGGCTTGGACGAACCAGTGTTGTAGTGGTCTCGTGTGGAGCCTGGAGAGGTACGTCACGGCAGTGGTGGAAGCCATGTAGCTGAGGAGCTGCTGGATCCTCCTGGCTGACATCGTCTGTGCATTGTAGGCTGCCAACGCGGCCTGGTATAAAGTTCGTGCACGGTCGACCGGTAGAAAGGCCCTGGCTGATACCGAGTCCAAGGTTGCACCAATGAAGACCAGGACCCTCGCCGACTCGAGGTGGGACTTCTTAGGGTTGACCCGGAGCCCAAGACGGGTCAAAAGTGTCAGAGTCCGGTGAATATCGTCGTAGAGTTTCTGTCTGCAGGATGCCACCAACAGCCAGTCGTCCAAGTACGGGTAGACGGAGATGCCCTTCGTCCGCAGGTACGATGCCACTGGGGCCATGCATTTGGTAAAGACCCTGGGCGCGGTGGAGAGGCCGAACGGTAGCACCTTGTACCGGTAGCAGGTGTCATCGACTGTGAACCGCAGGTACCGTCTGTGCTGCGGGCGGATGGCGATGTGGAAGTAAGCATCCTTGAGATCGATGGAGGCGAACCAGTCCCCTCGGCGAAGGAAAGGCAGGATCGAGGAGCACGTCACCATCTTGAACTTTTTGGGGCGGATGAAGTTGTTCACGCCCCTGAGGTCCAGGATGGGTCGCAAAGTCCCATCCGCCTTCGGTACCGTGAAGTACCGGGAGAAGAAGCCGGTGTTGCTGGCTGAGGACGGAGTGTCTCAATCGCTCCCTTTTGAAGAAGGGACTGGATCTCTTCCAGCAGGGCAGGGCTGGCCGGGGTGGAAAGGTAGACACCTCGCGGTGGAATATCTTGAAATTCTATGGCGTAGCCAAGACGGATGATGGAAAGAACCCAAGAGTCCGTGGTGATGTGGCGCCACTCGGCGAGGTGTCTGGCCAGGGCCGGCTGATCTCGGAGGACTGCTGGCAGGCTGAATGTTGGTACTGGTGGCGACCTGCGGAAACCCTCAAAAGCGGGACTTCGCCTCGGAGGACGACTTCTTGGAGGACGAAGTCGGTTGCCGTCTGAAGGGTCTCCGGGCGGAGGAGGCAGTCGATGGCCTAGATTGGGCAGAGTGGGTGGACCTCTGCTGGTAGGAAGAGATCGACGACCTGCACCAGGACTGGCGTGAGCCGGAAAATCGGCGGGCCTGGGATGACTGGTGGATCCCCATCTTCTTGGCCGTTAGTTGGGCCTTGACGATGGAGTCCATAGTCTTGTCCGTGGCGGAGCTGAAGAGCCCCTGGCCATCAAAGGGGAGATCCTCAATCTGCCTCCAGCTGTCCTCCTGTAGGCCAGATGAGCATAGCCATGCATGCCAGCGGAGCGCGACCGAGCCAACTATCACCCGCGAAGCAACCTCCACGGTGTGCTTCGAGGACAGGATCTGTTGGCTGGAGATCGCTACGGTCTCGTTATAAAGATGGCAGGCAGTGGAGCGGCTCTCCTCCGGGAGGCTGGTCAAGAGAGGGGCGAGCTGGTCCAAAATTTTGTGCAGGTATGCCGCGAGGCATGCCTGCGTGTTAGACACTGATGTTAAGGGAGGAGGCGATGTAGAACCTCCTTCCAAAAGTGTCTAACTTTCGCCCCTCTCAGTCCGGCAGCGTAGTATGGGCCCTGTTGCCTCCCTTGACCTGCACGGACTCCACCACTATGGAGTTCGGTACTGGATGGCTGAAGAGGAAGTCCGCCTTCTCCTTCTGCGTCCAGTACAGGTGCTACAGTTGAGGAGGAATTGGCTGGGCAGACACCAGTTTGTCCCAGGGTTGCTTGACGGCCTTCAGCAGCTTAGGCAGGAGGGGAAGTGGGGCAGCAGCCTGTTTTCGAGTCTCCACCAACTCAAAAACCGGGTCTTCCTCCTCTGGTTCCGGCTGTGCCACCTTCAGGCCGAGGGTCGCCGCCATCCGGAGAAGCATGGTGGAGAACTGTTGGACGTCCTCCGGTGCTGTCTCCGGTGTGGCTCACCAAACCCAAGCGGGGGTGACTCATATGAAGCAGGAGTCAGGTCCTCCAATTCAGTTCCCGAATCATCAGATTGAACAGACGACGACCGGGAACGCTCAGTAGACCTCGCCGGAGACCCTTGCACTACAGGGCGCTGGGGAGACCGGTGGAGTGGTACCGACGGTGTTGCGGTTGGTACCGTCACTGCAGTCGCCTGGGTGGCCGAGGTGATGGGCATCACAGTTAAGTGCACCTTCTTAGCCGCCTGGGTCACTGAAGTTGTCGCCGAAGCCGTTGTTGCTGATGCCGTCTGGGTTGGAGTGGACTCAACGGGGCGCGTGGCGGTGGAAGTGACCCTTGGGGGCGGGGAGATCGCATGGTAACGCGACGATGGTTCCCTCGCCCTGTGGTACCGAGGGGATGGAGACCTGGTGCGGGAGCGCTCATGTCTCCGCTCGCCTCTGGACGGTGACTGGGACCGCCGGTAGGGCACCCAGTGCCTGGCGTCGTAATGGTACCGATCTCTATTTGATGGCAAACAGGATTGGTACTCCGCCGGGTACTCCCTCCGGAGAGCGACTGTAGCTCCTGTCCGAGGCTGATCGGTGCCTGGGCGAAGGCCGATGATGCTCTGTCACCTCCTCCCCTCGATCCACCGAGCCACGGTGGTTATGCGGGGTCTCCGCCTCCGTCAGGACCGGCGGCTCCAGTGAGGGCGAGGCCTCCACAGCCTGCTCCTCATCAGACAGCTCCAAGATCTCCTCCGGCAGGTCTTCCAGGAGCTGAGTAGGAGGTGGAGTTGGCGGGCGAGTCTCCTTAGGGGGGAAGCGCCTCTTCTCCTTCTTCTTCTTTTCTCTCTCCTTTTCTTTCTCCTTCCTGCTTTCTGGGGCGGGGCGCTTCCTCTGCGCCGCGGTCAGCAGCCTCGATGGCTTGAAAGCCTTCGCAGCCGTGGGAATGCCCTTTGCTGTCTTAGTCGCCGAAGACAGCTTTGGGATCCGTGGAAGCGCGGAGATGGGCATCCTCTGTGTCGGTACCGAGCCCGGTACCGACGAGGTGGACGGAACGGCAGCCGCCAATACCGTCAGTCGAAGCCTCTCTCAAAGCCTCGGCCATCCCAGCACGTGGCATTTCCTCCTGCACCCTGAGCAACTGTTCCCACCAGAAGGACTTAGAGTCGTGATGACTGGTTCCTCAGGGTCTGAGAGGTAAACTCACGACAAATTGGGCAAGACCTGGTGTTATGGGTCTCGCCCAAACAAAACAAACACTGCGAGTGTTTGTCAGCGAGAGCGACTTTCCGCCCGCGGGACGTGCACTTTTTGAAAAGACATAGAATGGAGAAAGAAGAATGAAGGAGGTCGAGAAGCGAAGGACGATGAAGAAGAGGGATAGAAAATGAATCAAGTCACCAAAGTCCAGTCTGAAATCCAAGCCGAGGTCAGAAAACAAGCCGAAAATGTACGTAAAGCCAGGCAAAACAATCCAAGAAGCGAGGAACAAGCCAAGAACCTTCTGTTCGCAACGGCAGACGAGAAAGAACTGAGGAGCGACCGTTGCTCGGCGGGAGGAGCATGCGCAGTACCGGCATGGGGGAGGGGTTCCCACCAAGCTACTAAGCTCTAGAATCTTCCGAATGCTACCGCGCACGTGCGAAAGCTCCTAGTGTGTGAAGGCGCAGAGGCCACGAAGAAGAAGTAGAATTACTTACCCAACTTGGATAAGCTCATTGAGTCTAGCTGCATTTTTATCATCCATACCTTTAAATAAAAAGAACAAAACATGGACAACGTTTAAGAATTGCACACTGTAGTAAACGTAATTACATCTGTATTTGATTTTTATCATCTTACGGCAGTTATTCTTATGGGCAGAGCATTTTGATTAAAATCCTACAAGCTAAACTTTCTGAAGCATATTAGAAATACAAAAAGGGGAGGAGACAGAGATGATGTCAAGCAAAATCAGACACTGAATATTTCCTGTTCCCTCCATTCTGGGTTGGTGCAAAGGAGGAATCCACAGTTTGGCCCACATCCACCACCACACAGAGAGAGAGACAGGGAACCCTATGACCTAAAACTCTGCCAGTAAGCTGCCTCCTCTGCACCAACCTAAAATGGACTTTCACTGTAATTATCCAATGTCCCATTCTTTGATTGATGCAAGGAGTAAGCCACAGAGTTTGGACATATCCAAGCTACCCAGATGATCTTAAAGGTGGCTTCTGGCTAAGAACTGGTACTATACTCTGAAACTATACACTTCTAAATTTGTGTGATTTTTTTAAAATTAGCACAGAATTTAAACAAAACACCACATAGCAAGACGAAATAAAATGAAAGACAAAAAAGAAACACATCTACCACATACAAATTTGTGTGATTTTAATAGGTGTAATCCACTAGCACCCTTACAAATTTCTAATAAAAGAAGCATTTATACAAAAGCTCTACAAGTGTAAAGAGTCATTAGATGTAAAGAATATTTTGAGTGTCACAGGTTAGTGTGACATATTCCATAATTTCACTGTCAGTAACGGATCTGGAAAACCCTACAATCTGAAGCACTAAGGATTCAGCCTGTCAGAACTGCTCAGCTAGAAACTCCCAACTCTGAGAAATCCCAGCTTTACCAGATCATACCCAGCTCCCTCTTAAGGGTGTATGCAACTAGAACAGAAAGAGGGAAAAATACACACACTACTCTCAGCCATAAAAACAGAGATTGAGACAAAGAACTACTGTTTCCTTCAAGAAGATACAGAGATGCCTAGGAACTTCTTCAATTATCCCAATATACAGATATTGCTGAATATGGTCATGATGAGGGGAGAAATTTGGTTACGTTCCAGAATTTTGCTTAATTCTATGTTGGAGATATTTGCAGTTGACCATGCAGCTGACCATGGTGGGTTTCTGTTTCATCTTCCAAAGAACAGGAGAGACCCCTCACTCTCACAGATAGGCCAGTTCCTATACAAACATCAGAACTTCTGATTTCTTCCCTTAGAATTCTCAAGTTTTTACAAAAGAAAATATCTGATCTGGACTGGAATTATGATGGCTACTCAGAAAAGTACTTTCCAAGATAGGAATTGAGGAAAATTTTGTACAATGGTTTAAACTGAGACTGAATACTTTTAAATTCCAACTGGGCATCCATGGACTGTCTCTCTCTATTGTCTCTCTAATTTAGCACTTAGACAGACAATCATATAGCCTGCAGATCCATCACAAAGGCCAGTAGAAAAACTGGTATTCCTCTTCTCTGAGTATTTGGACTTGGACCCACTCCTCTGCAGTCTAGACGAAGTCAAGCATGACTTTAATTTCAACTTTCACTTACTATTTTCACCACCTGGTAAAGGGCATCGAGGTAGTACACAATCTGAAATATGAATTCCTGCAAGAAGCAGGACAGTAATTTGACCTTATCTACAATCCAGCTTTGTTGTTTAATGTCAGTTACACAACTGAGGCCAGACTTGAATTTGAACTTGAATTTGGTTACTTCCTAACAAAAGTGGCTCTACATTAGTTATCTCAACCTATTGTATATATGTGGAATTACCAGTGTCTGTTACGCATGCGTAAGATATTTATATATTACATGTAAAGAATAACACATGCCTCCTTGTACGTTTTGTGGTTTATCATCTTTGTGTTTTCTTTAATGGTACCGTCTTTTGCACAAAAGAGGTAACTAAGGAGTAAGTTGGAAATTTCTATCACACAAAGCAACCACAAAGTCCACAGGAAAAAAATTCTGCAGAAAGCCTGAGCAAAAAAAAGCAGCATCATAAACATAGCTGGGATGTATTTTTCTATCAGAGTACAAATAAAGCCTAACATTTAAAAAAAAATCATGTCAATGAAACACTCTGTATACTCACAGCCCCCAATCTTCTTCCTCAGCTCTCCATAACAAATTAAGCCATAGAGCTCCAGGGAGGATTTTTTCAGCCCTTGAGAAAATACTGTTAAAAAACAAAAACAAAAGACCCACAGGTGTCAACAGAAAAGAAGTATTCTGATAGATATTTTACACTTTCTTATTTAGGAATTCCTGTGAGAACAATATAAATATCCACAACAGTTTAAAAAAAAATAACTGGTACATCAAGAGATCTTTCTGTAGTTAATACAAAATTGGTTATCACAGAAAAGATGGTGCGAGGAATTTGAATCATACAAAAATAGTAGCAGAGTTGGAAGAGACTGCAAGGGTCATCTAGTCTAACCCCAAGCCATGAGGAAGACACAATTACAGAGCATCCAGCCATTCAGCCTCTCTTTAAAGAGCTCCAAAGGAGGAGAATCCACTACCATCCAATATGGTCTCTTTTGCTGTCCTAACAACTCTTACAATTAGAAAATTCTTCCTAATGTTTAGGTGGAACCTCTTGAACTTTGCATCTATCGGTCTGTATGCTAGTTCCTGGCGAGGCAGAAACCTAGCTCACTCCATCCTATTTAAAGATAGCCATCATGTCACCCCTCAGTCTCTTTTCCAAATTAAACATATCCAACGGTCTAAGCCATTCCTCACACAGCCTGGTTTCCAAATCTTTTAGCATCTTGGTTTCCATTTTCTGAACATATTCCCGCTTGCCAATATCCCTTTTGAGCTGTGGTTTCCAGAGCTGGACACAGTATTTGAGGTGAGGTCTGACCAAAGGAGAACAGAGTATTTCCCTCAAGCCAGACACTATACTGTTCTATTCGTGCAACTGAGGTTCATCACACCGTTGACTCCTGGTTAGCCCATGGTCTACTAAGACCTCATAACCCCTTTTACATGTACTGTTGCACTGCCAGTTGTCACTCATCCTATGTTTTGTGTATTTCATTTTTCCTGCCTAAATGTAGTTCTTCACATTTATCCCTGCTGAAGTTCATTTTGTTAACTTTGGCCCAGCAATCCAATCTGTTAAGGTCATTTAGAATCTTTACCCTTTCCTCTGAAGTATTATAACTACCCCTCCCAATTTGGTGCCATTGCAAATTTGATAAACTTATTTATATAGAAGTTGAACTACGCTGGTACGAGAACAGAACCCAGTGGGACCCCACTAGTCACTTGCTGTTTAGATCGGTGAGGACTCTGTGAGCTTGGTTCATCAATCAGTTACAAATCCATCCAACAGCAGCACTGTCCACAGAACATTTTACCAGCATGTCTGCAAGAATTTCATAGGGGCTTTGTTAAATATCTCACCAAATTCTACATGTATTACACACTTAACATTCCTGAGGTTTTTAAGTTCACTTTTATTATTCTCCACTCCACTCTACTCCTGGGCTACATCCTTCAACAAGAAAGCAAGAAGAAATAACTTCTGTTCTAAAGTCTTTCAACTTCCTACCCAGAGCCTTAGTCCCTGGTAATATGTTGAAGGTTGTATCCTGCAGTATTGTTTGTTCCCATGTGGGTAAGAACAAAGTGGTAATGGACAGTGGGTTTGATGATACCTGCAAGTCTCATTTACTTCATGGATCTTTGCCTCTTTAACTTTTTGAGACAACTTATTTGGCCCACACACCACTGCTTCTGTTACTTCCAACAAGGCACCACCTATTACCACACTATGCCTCTTCTTCCTCTGGGAATTGATAGAAATCTTTCCATTCACAGAATTCTCCAAGGTCACTTCCATGCTTTCTGAGTACTGAAGCTTTTGTACCTCTGATTTATAATCACCGATCAAAGAGAAAGGTTGGAATCAACTGTGTAGCTTTGAAATCAAAGCAAGTCTCCTGGTAGTTCTGCTTCTGTGTGTCACATTCTTTCAAATGTCTGCCTCCCATGTGAGAACTGCCCCCTCCCCAAAGCGCCCCCCATCTCTTGTCCTTCCAGTATAGCCTGCTCGCTCTCTCTCTGATTGACTAGGCTAATTTACAGTATTTTAGCTATCGGCACCATATCAAACTTGGGCCTAAATCCAATTGTTAGTACAAATTAAAGTAGATGAATGGAATCAATGTAATTTAATTGATAACATTCCAACTAACTAACTAATGGATTTAAGCCTCAGTGGTATCACATATTACAACAGATTTTGTGCTGAAAATCACAAGATAAATGTGACTAATGCCTCTACAATATTCTTTAGAAGAAAGTAACATGCAAATCCTGTGTGTTTCACATGCAGGCTTCTCTGACTCTGTGTTCAGACAGGGATTTAATGCTGGAAAACCATGTATTAGGATAACATAACCTTGAAAGAAGCTCAGAACAACTCAATACAGATGTAGAGCTTTCACTGCTCTAGCCCATCAGCAATGGAATACATTTCTCATATATCATTTTCTTTTAATTTTCCTGCTGTTCTAATGCAGGTTTAAGATTAGAGATGTGAAGGTCTAGAAAAAGTAAGAAAAGCATTTTTCTATTTTTTTCCAAGAAGTCTATTTTCCCCCACTAGAAAAAATGACAAAGTGGACTATGGGTTATTTTTAGAATAATAAATAAAATATTTAAGACAAAGTGTTCGCATACTTACTACCCTTCAAATTTATAAAACCATGCAAAAAGAAGACTTCCTATATATAGTACTGGAATTACTTAGTTTTGTTTTCTCACTTCATTTCCAGGAAATGAGTGTATTATGTCTGCTTGACAGTATGAAGAATAAGTGGGGAAAAAAACTTTCTCTATTTTACTAATGTTGATATATTGTTCTTTTTGGGAGCTGGGTGGGGTGAGGGAATGTCTGCTCATCAAACTGGCAAAATCAAGGCGGTTCCTTGTAGCTTAGGTGTTCCTAACAGTGCAGGGTCTTGTAGTAAATTTGATAGTAGGGTGTGGGATTCTATTTGTAATTATATTCTGAATAAATATTACTTTCAACATCTCAAACATCACAGCTTTATGCCCAACCAACATATATAATGAATTTTATGTGTCTAAAGCAACAAAACCACTTTCAATCTGTATAAAGGGGATAAAGCTGAATTTTTTATTTTTTTCCTCAAAATTTGTTTTTTGTAAAAAAGAAAAAAAAAGGTTTTTCCCTCCAATATGACTCCACCATTTCCAGAAATTTCATGTATCTATTTAGGGTATTTTAGTATTTTCTTGTTATTTTTGATGTTCTATTTGTTTTAAGTAACTTAAATTTAAACACGATTTTAATTTAAGATATTTCTTGGTCACCCACTATTGAAAGGATTCTAAGACAGTGTAAAAAAGGTTAATACTATCATTTGTCAAATTAGTGGTGGCATCTGATCATGCACTCTTTTGAATAAGTACAGGACCTGATATTCTCTGTTCATTTTGAACTACAACTTTCAAAGCCATTGAGAGCATGGACAACAATCAAAGATTATGAGAGCTTTAACCCAGAATTTGTGGAAGATATCAGCTTGACTAGCCTTTGAAGGGAATGTCGGCCTCTCTCTTCCAGTTCAATACTTCAGTGCAAAATTATTAGCGTGAGGAGCAGGATCTGGGGAAACCAGGTATCTTTAATGAAAAGTTTACTGCATCAATTTCATCACTCCTGTAATTTTGTGGTCTGATATGAGAATATGACCTGGGTTACAGAAAGGGGCCATAGGGGTCCTCCCGTTTATACACATCTCCCACGTTCCTTTCATTATGGAATACACTGAGGTATATATGGGATTTCTAGATGGTTTCTCCTCCAGGCATTGACCAAACTTTCAGCATGAAGACCATGCTGAGGAACATATCTTTTTCAATTCTGCAAGCTAAGAATATCATTAGTGGATAACAGAGTCTCATGTAGGAGTATCAACTGTAAAAGTAAACCTTACAGTATGCTCACCATTATCAAAGTCAATATATTTGGAAATCTTGTGCCAGGTGCGGTAGTAGAAATGGCGAACCTGCTCCTTGTTTTTCACCATACTTGCTGGCTTGCTTTTCTTCTTATATTTCAGGGCAATATTGTTCTGAATTGCTTCAAAGTCTTTTCCGTGCTGAAAAAGCAAATATAAACAAATATGGTAGACTAGAGACAGGAAGAATGACCAGTTGGAAAGCTTCTTCTAGGTTCAGCCTTTCATACATTTGGACAATTTTTTTTCTCCAGAATACGTTAAAAGAGTTAGATGTCTGATTTAATACCTCTCAGATCTCAAATCTGACAGATTTCATATATATTAACTGCAGTAATCTACAGATTTTGCAGCCACAAAAAAGGTTTCAGAATTCAATTTTGACTGCAGAATGTCTACAGAAAATAGCTGTGTCTGCAAGATGTCGAAGAATCTGACAAAAACCAAGTGAAGTAATTTCAGGCTCTGGACTTAATGATCTTATGGTCTTTTCAAATAGCAGTATGCATTACTTCATTCAATTGAAAATACGGAATGTTAATTTTGCAGCACTAAGGGACGCCCCTGCTCATTCTACTGAACATTAGTCCCCAAGTCCTGTCCCCAAGTCCTGCCCTGACAATACCACTTCAGTCAGACCCAACTGGAAGCAAGATTGGACATATCAGATTCCAGTTGCCTGGAGGAGCAGAGGGACAATAGATAAGGTACACTTATTTGCAATGTAATGTAAAACTCAACAGAACTAAAAGTCTTTTAATAAACTTGATATAAACAGATCATATACATCTTTGGAATACATTGGAATACATGTTAACACTAAGCTCTTAGACACACTCACCTCATAGAGACCCTCAAAGAAGGTATTTTTATCCTCTGTACTCCAGGATTCCCACTGGCGCCTGACCTTCTTGCCTTCCTCTTTTTCTCCAGCTGATGAGCTCAGGTTTCTTGCAGCAGATTTTGAACTGCTAGCTGGGGTGCTAGGAAGAATTCCTGAAGAGTTGCTAGATGAGGCCCCACTATTGTCTCCACCTTTAAGTAAAACAACACAACCAACACATATTTTCAACTGACCATTTATACCAAAGAAGCTGCATTTCTTGTGTGATAGGGTCAAAACTGAAAACAGTTTAAAACTTTTATGAACAGATGATCAGGAAGCAGGACAGAAATAGTAACTGCTCAACTTTTAAAATGAGCTTCATTTAAAAAAAAAATATCTTGATTTAGACATTCCAGGTTACAGTATATTTTAAAGTGACACTCTCTTTCATTTACTGAGTAATTATACAATATGAATTCTGTGTCTCCAAGAACTGGGCAATGATGTAAATTTGAACTGTTATTATGAAGGAGATCAGAAAAATGATCACCAAGGTTCATGGAACTAGATGGAAAATTTCCACACCAGACTGAAATGGAACAAGTTCTAATAAAATAATTTCTAGCTGACACTACACTTTTTAATCTAAATCTCTGTCTGAAAGCGCAAGTGTTATTCATATGTTGTTTAGGTATTATTCACAATTCCTATCATTTGGAAAGTGCCTCTGGTCCAACACAGACAGTTTGTTGTTTGCATTATATTAATTTATGACCTTGAAACTACTCAAATACAGGGAGGATTTTAGGAAGTTCTACTAGTTTCTCAGTTAAATCTATGCAATGGTGGATTAGATGTGGAACCTATAGCATTGCTCTTTGACATTACTCGAGCACACAAAGTGAGTAAGATATGATGCCAAAGTGCAGCAAATCTTTAAAATAGATGCATCTACTTTTGTTATTGAGTACCATCCATAATGTTTGATGCAAGAACATTCCAAGGCAAAGATAGGGGACCCTTTTCCTATGCGTGGTCAACCACAGGAAAAGTCAGTCGGAAGTGGCAGTGTCAGATCCCATGAGAGAGGGTCAGTTTGCAGAACAGCACAGTCCTCTTTGTGCACCATCCCGTCTGTCTGTGCATACACATCACCCACATGCAGGCAGACTGACGGAAACATGCAGCCTGTAGGCTCCTTTCCAAATCCTTGGAGGAAACTATCAATGAGCCAGAATTACACCTTTGACTGAGATGTACCCTAGCCACAGGCAAACAAGGTAAGACCTGGTTTTGACAAAGGATCTCCCAACATGAGGTTAAAAATTCTTGAAGGTAGTTGTATTACATTATTTCTTACGTGAAATTCAAAACAAATAAAGATTACAAAACTCCTCAAACGGAATGAAATTATCAATCTACAGATGTTTAAAAAACTGAAGGAATTCTATTTGCATTCTTGAGAGTTAATCCTACTGAATCTGGTGGTTAGACTTCTACCTGCTGCTTTCACTGCTCACTCCAAAATGAAATTTTGCATTGTTATACTACTCTTTTTCTCCTAGATTCGAGAGCTATTTAACCTTACACAAGTAGTTTTCAGTAAAATCTGATTACTCCTCCACATATTCTGAAGATAGCTGCCTCCACTGCCAGGTCAAAAACTGCTTTTGAAATTCCCCTCAGCTTTAAACTGCACAAATGTTGAAAAAAAGTTATATTATCTTGAAATACATACCAAAAATGTGACAATCAAGACCTATCAGTTGACCTATCAGTTGACGCTACCGTACCAATTCATAAATGATTTGTATCAAGTGTAATTATTATACCTGTATTAAGCCATCACTGTCTATATAGTAATCTCACACTAATGAAGATGAAAAGATGGCAGTCTGGTAAAATGCCACAATCATCAAGTTGGCAGCATGTTAATGTTATTCGAAGCTGTTGCATTTTAGAGACCTCGGTGAAGAGATGTGCAGGACTGTTACAAGTTTGGAATAAACTATACTGGGAGGTTATATGCACAGTATTTTGGACATGGTGAAACCTGCATTGTTGGAAAATCTCTATATAACCAAACTGTGGTATACGAATGCATGAAGAGGACTGAAAAAGACCACAAAGGTTTCATTTATTAAGATGACTTTATCCGGAAGGTTTCATTCATGTATGCAGATCAACATCCTATTGCAAATGCACTGATATACAGAACTGGGATGCCCAACATATATTGTCTTGATCTGCAATGTTACAAAAGGGAACAATAAGGGAAGAAGACTGAAGAAAAAAACATAATACATGCATAATAGTATTAATGCTTTATATGCATTGAGAAGTTAATGCATGTTCTATGAGATCTGCTCTTCATTCAGACTGTAAGGGTGCCCTGGATGAAGGAGTAGCTCATCAAAACTGTAAAAGATATGTGAGAGGAACAGCAAACACTACAGAGTTTTGTGTGTGTTTGTGTTTTTAATTTGGCCAGTAAACTGAAAATAAATGGAAAGTGTAAACATATTATACTGGAAAGAAAAAGTGTGCAAAAATAACACTAGCATCACATACTAACTTAGTTAAGGTAAGAATGCTTAAAGTGAAAAGCCACATTGAACTCTCAGTGCATGTAAATGGGACAAAAAAAAAAGCTAGAAACACTACTAACAGCAAACTGTGTTAAACAAAGGTAGGCAGTACAAGCCAGCATGGTTTAGTGGTTTGAGCACTATAACCCTATAGACCAGTGTTCAATTTCCCACCTGGCTATGGAAGCCCACAGGGTGCATCTCACACTCTCGTCCCAGAAAACCCTGTGACAGGTTTGCCTTGGAAACAACTTGAAGGCTTTTAACAAATTCACATGACTCTCAATACAAATTTTTATCAGAACCTTTATATTTCCACTTCTAGAAAGAAAGGGTTAAATATAAGTAACAAGGTCTTTGTAAGGCTCATTTGCTAGTAATCTGATGACGTCCAAGGCCATCTTATTATTTTAAATACTTTAACAATGAATGTGAATACCTACTAAAAGAAACACAAGAACTGTTAGGGTTATTGACATCTTCACATCAAGAGTGCTGAAAATCATTGGTGTAAGGGGATGTTCTATATCATATTTGCAAAAAAGTATCATTTTCTAGGTGCCCCATGGGTTGACATGC
The DNA here is from genome assembly GCA_948474755.1 of Ctenosaura bakeri. Classification (NCBI taxonomy): domain Eukaryota; kingdom Metazoa; phylum Chordata; class Lepidosauria; order Squamata; family Iguanidae; genus Ctenosaura; species Ctenosaura bakeri. The sequence goes on from CAOLHI010004262.1 coordinate 108,422, forward strand.
ACGAAGATTCTCAAAATCTGTGCTTGTAAAGTTGTTTGGTGCTGGAAAAGAGTTTAACGTTTTTTGTGATGCAACATCTAAGACAATACTGCCTTATGTCAGTAGCCATTCAGAACCACATAAGTATGTGATTTAGAGTCCAAGAATACAAGCAGAAAGGATATAATAATATTTATATGCCAACACTGTAACCAACTACATTTTCTGAGCATCTAGCTCTTGCTTGTATCTATGGAACCTGGCTAGACTGTTTCTAGTACTGTAACCCAAAAGGTTACCAAACTGCTGTTGTGTATATTCCAGGAAGAAGGGTACTCCACTGCCTGAGGCACAGTAATAAATGGCATCCTGCCTCAACTACCCTAACCAAGATATATAGGACCCAACCTTGCAAGAACATACAACTTAAACCATTTACTCCTAGGATGCACCTTCTCAATGGGTGCCTTCAAACAGGGTACAAGCAACTGGCTACATCCATGAACTACTCATTACAGAATCTTAACATACAGCTCACCCAGATTATGCTGTTCACACAGCAGTGAACAATTGATAACCTGTTTGTTGTCTGTCTCACACATAAAGAAGCAACAAGACGGCAACATATTATAGGACTCTGAAGAAGGAAACAGAATCTGAAAGAACTGACTTTGCAGATAGGGGCAAATTACCTGTGGCAATTTTTTATCATAACATGTATACACTGTATTTCAAGCCAATACCAATGTCTCAGCGAAGAACAAGCTCAAAGCATTCCAGATACAGAACTCAGCAAGAAGATACTCCACAATGCTGCACATAATCAATATGGTATCCTCCAGTTTCTGAAGGTCAGTTTCCCAAATCCTCGAAGACTGCCCATGGCTTATGAGAACTGTAGGTCAAAACATCTGGAAGGCACCAGGTTGACAACTCCTGCATCTACTGTTTGCAGCAACCTCTTTAAAACAATGATTGGGAATAGGAAGGCTTCTATAATCCAAAAATGGTTCTGATCACAGCATCTCAGCCAGTTCCAGTGATCAAGAATTTTTAAAGTTCCATCTCACCCAAAATTCTACTGGTCTGAAACCCTGACATTTATAATTTTTTAAAAAAACATCTAGTAGCAGCATTTCTTTCTTTCTCATTTCTGAGCGTACACATTGCAGCAATTTTAAAAAACCAAGAGGCTGAAATGTTTAAGGAGCCAAATGGCCACATGTTCCTGCTCTATAGAATCTGAAAAAAACAACCAGAACTTTCAGTAAGCCATGACTAAAAAAGGAAAACAACTCTCTGAAGTCTGTTAAGCAGAAATTGTTCAAAGATTTAATAAGACTCCACTGAATAGTACTTATCTTCGTTACTGAACCCTATTTATAACCCAACTCTCACACCAAGGTTATCAAAACCAACAGAAATTACTATAAATATAAAACTATGGGCCTTTCCACACTATGCTGTTATGGTGCTATTCTTCCACTTTCAACATCCTATGGAATCATGAGGTTTGCAGTTTAGGGAAGGCCATTCAGAATTCTCAGTCACAAAGCTCTTTGGCCTCAGTAAACTACAAACCTCAGAATTCCACAGGGTGTTGAAAGTGGAATAATAACACTATAACAGTGCAGTGCAGAAAGGCCCTATGATAAAAGCATATCACTTAAGAGACTGTTCACTACAGAGACAAATCAATGGGATATAACTGTCAACAATTTAAAAACAGTAGGTTTAACAGGCCTGCTGTTAATTGTCCTCAACAGTTCTCTTGAAGAGCCCTACAGATACTTTTGCTGATTTTGAAAGAAGTGCACCATGAAGAATATGAAACCATCTTCCCAAGCAATTCTTCTGCTAATTCAACACAAGATTGTTTCAAAACTTATCAAATGATGATACATGCCATCAATTTCTGCCTCAGCTCCAACACCATGACACTATGAACTAATCCACAAACAGGAAAAAAAACCTGTTTGAGATATAAAGTGATTACAAGTTAAGTTGGCAATGTCCAACCTTTTGGGAAAGAAAATAGTTGTTTCAAATTTTATGGATGCCCAAGTTCCATTAGGTACAATAGTCTAGTAAAGTGGTGTTCTTTATACAAAATGGCAAAATCAAAATTTGCTTTTTGGATTTTTTTTAAAAAATATTTTCAAGCCACAGTTGGCTGAATCCATGGATACAGAATCTATGCATATGGAAGGCCAAATGTATTATTTCAACAATATAAATGAAGTAACTGCATATACTTAAGTTTGAAAGCATCTAATTCCACAACAGTGTCCACTAAATTTATAAAAGTCAAAATCTTAAACCACACTAACCCTGCAAGGCACACTGTTGCACAAAGGAAGGTCTGCAAATACACACTTGAAGCACCTTATTATATACATCTTCATTACAGGTTCTTAGCCTGTATATGTAAGGCTAATTCATGTCAATGGACTTCTAAGCAAAAACTGGTAGGATTGTACTGACAATGGCTTTCTAGACCCACGGACTTGATGAGATGTTTGTTAAGGTATGTACAATTCTATGAGGAACCACTCTGGTAGCATGCAACAAATAGATCAGATAAAGCACACTGACAGAAACAACGCTGTCAAACCGAGGTTTTAAAACTTTATGAAAAGCTACAGTAAATCCGCCATAAAGATATTCAAACAAATACCTGGAATGGTACAGGGCTTTGAAATGAATTGTTTTCAGAAAAAAAATTGCCATAGAAATTAATCATGGAGTCTAATTCAGGAATGTCATTGATGTTACATATGGCATGGATTTTTTGAGAATTCTGATAGGTATTGTTAATTCACAATATACAGAAATACATGTACACACACAATAATGATAACTATAACTCTAATAACCCACCTCATGCAGCTGTTATAAATAAACTGAAGTGAGCAAGTACATTGCAAGTAAAGATGAGTGGAAACAAATTCAGACAATCAGAGTTCTGTTTGCTAGCTTTGCCACTGCTAAAGAATTCACTTGTTCAATTAAAAAGGTAGCCTTCCTCATCAGAAATAGAAAAATATTAAACATTCAGTTCTTTGTGTCCCTGTTCATCCTTTTGTTTCTAGATTCTGTGTGCTGTATCTCTAGTGATTTGAAAATACTGAGGAGTGCATAGCAGAGATCACAAATGATATGAGAATTCACAACCTGCTGAAAGATGTGAAGCTGCAGAAGAGCACAGCTGTGTTTTTGTAGGTTTTCCAGTCATTCCAAGTATAGCTGTTGCAGGAGACATTTCAGTAAATTATGCACAATGGTATTAAAAACACTGAGTGACAATAACTCAATTACAGAGTAAATGCTTTGAATGCAGATAGCCTAAAAGTTCAATCTCCAGCATCTCAAAAGACCAGGTAGTAGGCAACATGAAAGCTCTCTGTTTAGACCTTTGGGGAGTTGCTGCCAATCAGAATAGTCACTAGGGGATTACACATACAAATAGTGTGACCTGGTAAAAGACAATTAACAGCTTAGAATACTGTTGATTCTCACAAGTGTTTGTTTTTATTCATAATTAACTACAAATAAAATAAAAATTATATTCAGATTTATCAAAACGTATCTAAAGTGAAATGTTAACAGTAAGGAAGGAAGATTTTACATGTGACCTAAGTAAGTGTAGTTGAGGAACTCAGATTAAGGGTCTCTAAAAACTTTTCTTGTTATAATAATAACACTATGCAACAGAATCATAGAATCATAGAATAAATAGAGTTGGAAGAGACCACACGGGCCATCTAGTCCAACCTCCTGCCATGCAGGAACACACATCAAAGCACTATAGATCCTTTTTAAGCTTAACATTGCTTAGAGCCTCAGATTGCCATAATTTGTCACTGAATGGAATTAAATCATTCACAGAACTATCCAATGCAGATATGCTTCAAGATGCTCACCTAGATCCCAATAAACTGTTTGGGTGTGTCTTTTGTTGTTTATAGACATAAGCAACCATGAGAAGACACTACCAGTTATGATTCTAAAGTCTGTGAACATTTCTATTCCCCTCCCATGAAAACAATTAATTAACAAAACAAATGTAGTCAATACATAATAAACGTAGCATTTAAATCTGCAGAAGTTTTTAGTAATGATAGTCTAGTCAAATACCGGGGATTTCTAAAAATGCCTTCCAATGCCAATGAATAAAGGCTGTATTTACATACTCAAAAACAAGAATTTGAGAAACTACCCACTATGTTATGATCATTGCTTCTGTTTCTACAACAGTAATGAGAAAAGTAACAAACATACTATTAAAACAAAAATTTGACTCTAGTGCAGGAAAGTCAGTCCACTGCTCAGACTGCAAGGGAGGATGGGATGGGCCAAGATTTATTCATGTATTTATTTATTGACTTTATATCCAATCCTTCTCCCAAGATGGGATTCAAGGCACATTACAATAATTAAAAAATAAATTAAATTACAATAATAAAAAAAAAGATTAAGATAAAATATTAGTTTTAAAAAAGTTAGAAAATTAAATAACATTTTAACAACATGATTAAAAGTTAAAAACACTTAAAATACCACTGAACACATACACTACGTCTCCATAATTAAAATTTAAAGGCTTGCCTGAATAAAAAGTCTTCATTGTCAGCAGAAAGAGAGTAGGGAGGGGCCAAACAGATCTTCTACAAAACAAAGATCCATAGCTTGGGAGCAGCCACATAGAAGGCTCTCTCCCTATCAAATAGGCCTGCAGAGGTGGTAGGACTGACAGAAAGCCCTCAACTACAGATCTTAAAGCTTGCATTGGCTGGTATAAGGATACACCATCTCTCAGATAGGCCAAGCCATGCAGGCCTTTAAAAGGTCAAAACCATCATTTTGAAGCCTGAACAGAAACAGACTTGTAGCCAGTGGAGCTATTTCAACAGGGCAGTCACACAACCCCTGTAACCAGCCCCAGTCAACAGCCTGGCCACAGCATTTTGGACCTGCCAAAGCTTCTAAACAGTTTCCGAAGGTAGCCCCATGTAGGTTGTGTTGCAGTAATCCAAACGTACAGAACTTTCAGAACTATTCCAATGCTAACATTTTGTTATACTGAACATCACAACCTTGTGAGGAAGTCAAAAGAAAAATCATAGCAATATCCTAAGATAAAGGTTTCCAAACATCAGTTGCAAGATGGAATTCTTTCTGACTTCCAGTTTGGCAGCCCAAATCAATAGGATGTGGTCAAGACTTTAAAAGTGGATTACATACATGAAATTCAATAGCACCTTTGCTAACAATTTGAAGAACAGGCTCCTGGCCCCCTTCTTTGCCTATGGGGGCCTATGAGGTAAGAAGTGCAGGAGCGAAAATTGGGAGATGTAAATGTAATGGTGGAAGTGCAAAGTAAATACATGAGTGATATGAGGACCAAACCAATGAGGACTCAAAATGCACTCTCCTGTGCATCACATAAATGCTCTCTGTGTGAAAGGAAGCAAAACCGTACCTTTTCCTTTTGCAGTTGTAGTGTTGCTGCTCCCGCCACCACTGCCCCCCCTCCTCCAGCTGCACAGGAAGCCTGGGAATCTTTCCTGAGCCTCTTGCTCTGAGGTCTGACACTGGACCTGAGGAAATGATGCTGGTCGTGGGTAGGCTGAACAGAGGAAGAAGCCTGAAGCAAAGCAGTGGTGGGCAAGGAGGACTCCCCATTAGCGTTGCTTTGAAACGTTGCCTCTTCTTCTTTCTTTGTGCTGCTGCTGCTGCTGCTGGGGGCTGCCTCTTCTCCTCCCTCGCCTGCCCCTTCTTCCAGGGACTCTTCTTCGCCTGCTCGCTTGCCTAGTTTTCTCAAGCCTTCCTCTGTGCTGCTGTTGCTGCTATCCCCCAGCTTCACTGTCATCCTAGGGAGTGGTTGGGAAAGCGGGGGAAGGAAAGCAGAGACAAAGTGGGGAGGGGGCACAAAGTCAGTCGAGAGACCCCAAAGAGCAGCAAGAAAAAACACCCACACGCACACAGAGCCTTGCCTTCAGAGAGGAGAAGTTTAACTGCTGAAATTCCTCTCAACATGGCCGCCGTTGTTTGTTACTAAATCCTCTTTCCTTCGCTTGTCCCGACCCAACAACCTGTGCCGAAGCAGGAAAGGGGAGCGGGAAAAACAGGCCAGAAACCCCTTCAAATGATACCTACCCCGACAGGCAACCTCCTGCCCCTCGCTGGGGACATGAAGAGCGCCTGTGGCAGGGAAATTGCCGAGGCAAACTCGGGCGTTTGGAAAGCGCTCGGCGGGCACGGAGAAGAAAACCACCCTCAAGCGGCACACGGAAAGAGGCCAGCAAAAAAAGGAAGAGGGAGAAGGCGCCCTAAAAGTGGCTCTCCCCCATTCCATCCTACCCATTGTGTGGGTCTTCTGGGCCAGGGGGGGTCTTCTTTCTCCTCACCATGGAGCTAAGGCGACCCGATCGGCTGAGGGGGGGCAATTCATATTCCTAGATGCAGCAAGCAAGCAAGCAGCTTCTCCTCCTCCTCGTCTCTCTCTCTCTCTCTGTGTGTGTGTGTGTGTGTGCTAGGGAGCGAGCAACTCTCTCTCTCCCCCCTCCCCCCGTTTCTCCAGTACTGGGACTGGCCAAGGCTGCAAAGATTTTCAAGTCCCCCCAACCACTTTCAAATATCCTTCCTGATTCACTCTAATACCGCGTCTTTCTCCCTTCAGCAGGAGAGCGGCAGAGCTTTCCAGGGGCAATAACAAAACCGAACAAAACAAATTTGACCGTTTTGTCACACACAAAATCCCAAAACGCACCACAAGCCAATTATTCTCGTCGACATTTTGTAGTGTTTTTTTTCCTGCATTTGAAAAAACTAGGAAATTATACTTCTTCGTTAGCATCTTTCAAGAATATTAAAAAGGAGTTCTTAAAGCCACGAAATCGTTTTTGTTTTTCTTTGGGGTTTACTATGCCACCGCATTTTAGCACTTTGCAACGACTGGCTGAATTTAAAACAATCCCATCACCATAAACTTTCTCTAAATATGAAGCCAGACAAATTTCAGCTTTAAAGGGTCTTATAATTGCATTTGCTATTGAGATATTCTGACTACAATCACAGTAGCAAACAAAACACTTCCTCTATTCTGTATAAACGTTTCTGCTCTGGCTGCCTAAATGCTTCGTTGGAAATTATGAACCATACGCATACAGTCATGTTAATCTAGCAATGGGTTTCTGACTACTGACAGGTTGTTGTTTTCTTTCGGCAAAATACTTGGAAGCACAGCAAAAACAACAGTCAATACACTTCAAGAAAATCACCTTTAGTGGCACACAGATGTTGCCATCCTGTAACTACTTACTTTTATGCAAGTCATATCGATTTCAGCAGAACTTAGTAAATGTGCTTGGGAACCTACAAAATTACTCAAAATGCAGTTTTCTTCTTATGAAAACTAATATAACTCATCCATCCTCAGCACAGATAACAGTAACAATATGTTTCATACTAAAAGCATCAAAATAACACATCAAAACAAACAACACTTTAAATGGCAAAAGGATAAAGCAGCATTTCATAATACTTTCATTCAGCAAAATAACCATGTTAATCTTTTTTTTTCATACACCCAGTGCTAAAACATATTTACATGGAAGCAAGTCCCACGTCTTCAAGGGAAATGGGTTGCCTAAAAGCATAAGAAGAAGTGAAAGCTTTCAAGCTGATGTATTTCACAGACTTCTTAAAGCACTCTGGGGTAGTATTATATGGTTTCAAGAAATCTTAAAAAGACATCCGTGCAAGTTAAACACAATCTGGTATTCTAAACAGCTCGCCAGTTTTACAGACTTGGCCTGTGGCCAGATAAACGGACACTATTCCCTAACATTTTAGAGCTTCTATTTCCCTTCCAAGTTGCCAGAAGCCATCAAAGATTTTCAGTCCTCAGCTCAGCTGCCAATGATTAATTAACAATACCGGATACAAGGAAACGACTCTGTAAAGTTTACAGGGTAGGAATCATGCGGCTCTCCAGATGCTGTTTTAAGAAACGCTGGGAGATTCAGTCCAACACCTGGAAGGCCTCATGATTCCCAGCCCTGGAACTGGAACTTTCCTAACAGCACCGCGAGTCTGCCACTAATTTCCCTCCCTTTCTCAAATGGCGCCCCTCGCCTGCCGACTTTACCAGTGAAAGCCTAGGACCTTCTTGCATTCAGCTAAACGATTTCTCCAAACGGCCGTCCTTATAAGCGCTACAGGGTCGCTTTTGTTCCCAGACTGCTACACATGACTTCCTTCCCAGTGTGTTCCCTGGGGCACCCGCTCCCCCCGCGAACAGAACGGCTCCACAAAGCTTCTTAGCCTCCTTGTTGACGGATTCCATCTTCCTGCTTCTGCAGGGACCTTCCACCAGTATCTTCCCTTTCCGTAAATTCGCTTCCTCTTCCCGACCGCAGGGCTTATGATTTCACTCATCTTTTGCACGCCTGCTCCCAGGTCAGTCCCAGTGGGTTCAAAGATCTGCAGTAAGCGGATCGGGCCCTTCCTTCCAGTCTGCTTACTACGCGCATCCTGGAGAGAAAAGGGGTTTCCCCGAGGGCGAACCGCCTGGGCCCGGGTCCTCCTACCTGATACATGGAGACACCGCTGCCACCTCGGGACCAGTTTCCTGTAGCCTCCAAAGCTGGTTCCAATTCTTAGCGACCCCACAAAAAAATAAAGCCTCTCTCCGGACCCTCGGACGGCAGCTCCCGCCTCTTCCCGTACACCGAAGCCGGATAAGCACCGCTTCCGCTTCCTATTTGCTTTCGTCCTGCGCGGAGGGGCGGGAGAGAAAGGGTCTGCGCGGAGAGAACCGAAATGGCCCGGCTGCGGACGCAGAGGCAGGCCACTCCCCCCGAGGACCCCAAACAAACCCCTTCATTGGCCAGCCGAAGCTACGAGGGACGTGCTACTTTAGGCCGCCGAGGCAAAAGCGACCAATCAAAGCGCCGCATACGGCAGACGGCGCTAGACCACAATTAGTCCCTTGGCTGAGGCGGAGCTAGTCGGTGCAAAGAATGCGGGAGGGCGGGAGAGCGGCCGAGGCGGTAAGAGCTGGATCATCATTGGCTCGGGCCAGTTGACGGAGCCTGATCGCAAAGAGGAGGGGCTTGTCGCACCTTCTCACATTTTCGTTGGCTGATTTTCCCTTTGATTGGCAAACGGAGTGGGTGTATATCGTCCTGTTGCGGCGGGACAAGATTTGGTCTAGAGGGTGGATTAATGTAGACTCTCGAAGATAACGGCTCCGTTCGGCTGAGTGAGGGGCCACCGGAGGCTGCCGATCCTGAGTGCTGGTATTTTATCTCATGCTAAAGTAACTTGGCTTCCGCAACTGAAGGCCTGTTTGCTGTCCTGCCGCACAGACGAAAAGATTTTGGGTGGGTCCTGCCGTGCACACTTCCCGCGAGGAGCTCACGGTGGAACTTAAGAAAAAGAAAAGACGGTGGGCGGGAAAATGCGTTACATGCCTTGCCTCGTAGGTGAATGCTTTGTCAATTTATCTCTGAGCGGTAACGCGTGAAGCGTTCGGAAATTCTCGTAAAGGCGTTCGGGAAGCGTCGTTTCTTTCGTCCCCACGTCGGTCATTCTCGTAGCCGGCGGCGTTAGCCGTTGCCAAAGGTAACGGTGAGCCGCTTCTGATAGCCGCGTCGGAGAGGCCCGGTAGGTCTTTTGCTTTCTTTTCTCAGGTGCCTGGAATGAGCTGGAGAGGGGCGAAGTCCGGAGTCTGACGGGGAGGGGTGGTCTCCTTAGCCTTCCTGCTTCAGATAAAATAGATCGGGGTTCATCTGGGAAGACTGGAGGCCGAATGGAGGAAGGAGAAACGTTCGTATCCAACTGGGCAGTCTTGTGCTGGGAGCCGCTGATTTCGGTTATAGTTCGGCTGTGAGGGGCTCCTCGGACATGGAGCGGGCAGGCGAGTCCCCCTCAGCTGCGTTTGGAATGCAGAACTGTGTCAGTTATCGCAAGAACAGACTAGGGCTATTTCCGCACTAGGCTATTCTGGTGCTATTATCCTACTTTCAACACCCTCTGGAATCCTGGGGTTTGCAGTTCAGGGAGGGGCCTTTGAGGCCTGAATCTTTTGAGGCCCTTCCTTAAACTGCAAACCCCAGGATCCACAGCATGTTGAAAGTGGAATAATAGCACTATAACAGTCCACTGCAGAAATGGCCTACGCCACGCAAGACCAGGAACAGCTACCTCATCCCGCTATCCTTTTCTGTTCTCCTTCCTTCTCCTCTCAGCCCTCTCTCTTCTCCTTTGCTTTTCCATTAAAAAATGTAGCAAGCTATTTATATGAAATAAAACCCCTTAACGACAAGCATGTAGAGGAATGTGGAATGGAAGGACCTAGTGAGAAAGCAATGACTGTAATTAAACTTGTTGCAAAAAAACAAACAAACCGTGGAAAAATCAAATGCAGCAGCCAATCATGTCAAGCTGTTGGAAGCCCTGGCCTACATATTATCTTTTGCAGACTGAGGCAAATCACCATCACCATCCCCATCCTCCGGTCAACAGGTGTAGTCAGGTTATTTAATCACCTAAGAGGAAAATCCTGCAAGTGGCTTCTCTCCCTGGCAGTTATATTGCAGTAAGAGCAAAGAGAGCAATCAGTCCTTTATTTGGGGTATAATGAAAAGGAAACAATCTACCTAAGTTGGCCCGTCACTTTGCCTAGTGGGCATTTCCATTTAAAGGTGGATATGGCTTCTGTGAATGAAACCCCAAACCTCGCTCAAGGCCTGCCCAGCGTGACACCTCTTTGTGTTCAGGTGTGAACAGCCAGGGAGATCTCTGGATCAAGCCAGGGCGAGGACAAACAGGTCTGCCTCAGTTCCCCTCCCTGAGAACACAGCACCTTCCTCATTCTTGTCCCCACTTGGCTTCCTCCTTCCAGGGTTATCTCCCTTTACTGCTTTCCTTAAATCTCCCCCTCTCCAGATATAAAGGCAAGCAGTAATTTATCTCTTCAAAGACTGTGGAACCATTGGAACTATGGTAAAAATGGTACTATTGGTAGTGCGTATATTCCAGGATGTAGAGGAAGACTCTGTGAGACTGTTATAAGGAAACCGGAAAGTCAAACATTTATTGCAACGCTGTTACTTAAATTTGTTTGTAATTAAATATTTATGAAACAGCACACCTTTCTTTTCTCTCTCTCTCTCCCTCCCTCCCCCATGCTTAATTCATTGACTATCTCTCATACACACTATTTCTCAGTTCTGTTTCACACAGAGCTCTTCAGCTCTCTCTTCACTTCTCCTAAAACCTCTAAACTAAACTTCAACCCACTCAACAGTCATTTAAATTCCCTTACTCCCCTCCCCTGGGCTATCCAAGGTTCCATCTCAACAACCAATCAGTTTAAACACTCTTGGTTGCTAAGGAGGCTCTGTTTTCAACACCCCCCCCCATCAAGTTAATCACAGCTTCCAATCCATACTTGCTGCTGGCCTGTCCATGTATTGAGGCCCTTTTCTAATTTTGGTTACTTTTTATTCATCTCTGTTTTGTGATCTGTCATGGTTTTAGTAAATTGTTGTGTTTTCATGCATTTGTAAACTGATTTCTATGTATGGTTGTGAAAGCTGGACAATGAAGAAAGCTGTCAGAAAGAGAATCAGCTCATTTGAAGTGTCTTGCTGAAGGAAAGTACTGCAGACAAATAAATGGGCCAGAGAACAAATCAAGCCTAGAAACCAAAATGACGAAACTGAGGCGATTCATACCTTGGCCATATCATGAGATAACACGACTTATTAGAAAAGATGGTTCTGCTTGGTGAAGTCTGAAGAAGTAGGAACAGAGAAAGACCACAGATACAGGAGAATAGAGAATAGAAATCAAGGAACTTGCTGTCCTGAGTTTGCAAAATGTGAGGAAGGCTGTTGATAACAGAGTTTCTTTGAGGTCTCTCATACCTAGAATCACTGTAAGTCAAAGCTGATTTGGTGGCAATTAACAGTAACAATAAACCAGACTTAAATTTGATGAGGAGATATATTTTAGATAAATGAATCTTGAGTCAAGGAAGACTGACTTATTGAATTTCTACCTTAAGATATAAGGGGAAAATGTTTTTCCCAGTTGTTAGGGATAAAATGGAAATGTTGGGGGGGAAATGACAAAAGTGCTATATTAATCCATTTTATAGGTTGAACATCACTTTTACTTTAGGAACATAAAATGCATTTTTTATGACTTGGCTTGGCATAAAAGTATCGTGTTTGGTATATTAGAAGTGCAGTTTCTTCAGAAAATAATTACATTTACAAATTAAGTTGATTTTTTAAAAAACAAACTGAAGCTGAATCCAGAGAAGAGAGAGATGCTTAATGTCAAGGGTCCTCGCCTGGGTTTGGAGGTGCGTCAGCCAGTCCTAAATGGGGTTACACGCCCTCTGAAAGACTGTGGTCACAGACTGGGAGTGCTTTTGGATCCATTGCTCCAAATGATAGCTCAGATAGTAAGTGCTCCTGGCCGTTGCAGCTATCAGCTTCAGCTGATATGCCAACTGTGCTCCTTCGTAGAGTTGGTAGAGCATGTGCTGGTAATCTCAAGGCTCGACTTTTGCAATGTGCTGTACATTGGGCTACCTCTGTACCAGGTTCTAAAACTTCAGTTGGTTCAAAGCACAGCAGCCAGATTGGTTACTGGTATATGTAGGAGTGAGTATATTACACCATTATTAAAGTCACTCCGCTGGCTGCCAATTAGTTTCTGGGCAAAGTACAAAGTGTTGGTTATTACCTTTAAAATTCTATGTGGGTTGGGTCCAAGTTACTGGAAGAATTGTCTCCTTCCATACAATCTGCCCTACACACTCAGGTCATCTGAGGTCTATTTACATAAAGCAGCCAGGAGGACTGGACTGGCAATGGTCACCTGGAAGATTTTTTCTTGAGGTGCCTCTAGACTGTGGAATGATTGCTGGAAGAGATTCAGCAGCTGAATATGCTGTCCAAATTTAAGGCAGCATTAAAGACTGGTCTCTTTCAGCAGGCCTATGGCTGGATAGCAGTACATGTGAAAGGGATCTAGGAGTCTTGGTAGATCACAAGATGAACATGAGCCAGCAGTGTGATGCGGCAGCCAAGAAAGCCAACGTGGTTCTTGGTTGCATCAATAGGAGTGCGGTGTCTAGATCGAGGGAGGTAATGGTACCACTCTATTCTGCATTGTTTGGGCCTCATTTGGAATACTGTGTCCAGTTCTGGGCACCTCAATTCAAGAAGGATATCGACAAGCTGGAACGTGTCTAGAGGAGGGTGACCAAAATGGTGAAGGGTCTGGAAACCATGCCCTCTGAAGAATGGCGTAGGGAGCTGGGTATGTTTAGTCTGCAGAAGAGAAGAGGGGACATGATAGCCATGTTTAAATATTTGAAGGGATGTCATGTCGAGGAGGGAGCGAGCTTCTTTTCTGCTATTCGAGAGACTAGGACAAGGAGTAATGGATTCAAGCTGCAGGAAAGGAGATTCCACCTGAACCTCAGGAAGAACTTCCTGATGGTCAGAGCTGTCCAGCACTGGAATATGCTGCCTTGGATTATAGTAGTATCTCCTTTGGAGGTTTTTAAGGAGAGGCTTGATGGCTATCTGTTGGGAATGTTTTCATGTGTGTTCCTGCATAGCAGGGGGTTGGACTGGATGGCCCCTCTGGTCTCTTCCAACTCTATGATCCCGATGATTTTTAGTTGTGAACTTTAACAATGAATTTTAAATATGAATTGTCTGCTTTTAGGTATTTGTAATTTTTTAAAAACTGATGTGCATGTTAACTAATGTTTTGACTGATGATCTGTTTTTAACTGTTAATCTATTATTGTCCCCTACCTCAATCCATGAGGAGTGATGGGTAAAAATGTTATTATTCTGTACCTGGCCTCTCACCTTCATCAAAGTGTACTGCTTTGGCTATAGTAACATTTTCAGAATTTGGGCATAGGATTCTGTAGCCTTTGCGTCCTGAGGCATATCCCATAAATATGCTTCCTTCTGCTTTGTTGTCAAGCTTGGTTGTCTTTTCCTTTGGTACCAGTATATATAAATAAGTCTTGGATCCAGACGCTCTCAGGTGTCCCATACTTTGCCTCAGCTCATAAGGTGTTGCCTTTTTGACTTTAACTGGCAGTCTGCTTTGTGTGTAGGTTGCTGTTGCAACTGCCTCTCCTGAAACTCTTGTGCCTTCAAGTTGCCTATCTGCTTATAGTGAACATGTAAATTTCATAAGTTTTTCTTAAGTAAGGAATACTCAGAAGTGGTTTTGACAGTCCCTTCCTCTGTAGGTGCCTATAGCACCTGGTATTCATGGTAACCAGAGCTCACCCTGCTTAGCTTCTGAGATCATATAGGATCTGGTACTGTAGGGTATTTAGGCTATCTAGGGCCATGCCCTTGTGAGAGTATGATTTCTCCTTTCTACCACTTCTGCTCTGGGATATATGATGCAGTTGTCTTGTTAGGCATGTCACACCCTCTCAGTCCCAGAAAACCCTGAGAGATTCGCTTTAGGGTTGCCATAAGTTAGAAATGACTTTGCTACAAATGCTTATCTATATTTAATTGCTCATTTTTGTATTGGTTAGTTATTAGTTAGTTAGTTATAACTCATCATTTATCCCTCTCCTTTATTGTTCTTGACAATCCAGTCTCCCACAGTTTTATTCGTATTAACTCTACACTAGCCGATTCAGCTGAAAAGTTAGAAATATTACCAAAATGTTCCTATGTCTATTTACTTGACTATGTTAAATTTAAATGTTTAACCAGTTATAATGGCCATATTGTGTATTATGCTTGAGATAATGACTGGCTTTCCTTCTGGGAAGATTTTTTTTAAGGCGGCGATCTTGTTAGCAGCCATACACTGCCACACTTTGATATGGTCTAATTGGCAAATATTAATTAGCATGAAATTAGGTTATATACACTTACAGCTGAAAGGCCATGTGACTGGTAAGATGTCCAAGAGCAGGTCAGAGGTGACCTCAGCATGGCCAAGTCATAAGTTCACCATGGATTAGCTGGGACAGCCTGACTTAATGGCTCCAAGCTAGTCCTCTCAACTGACCACAGAAAACAGTAGTCAAGGCCAAGTCAAGCAGCAGGCAAGCACCTTTGCTGAGTGCATTTCCTACTGAATCCTTCTCCAGTCACATTACCCAACTAAGACATTGAAACAATCAGTCCATCCAGACCCCTTTTGTTCACTCTGCCAGAAAGCAATTAACTCACACCCCTTCAGGAATGAGTATAAAAAGAGTATAAAATTCCTCAGTTTTGAGCAGTCAGATGCAGTATCTGAAAAGGTGGACACTACTGTGTCATTCTGAATCCCAGTTTGGTCTGCTGTTAGACAGATGTTGAAGCCACTCCATTGTTTCTTCACTATTCTTCTGAACTGGTAATTATAACCAAAAAACCTCAGCCTCTTTATACATAATTTTTTCCTCCTTTTATCCTTCAGTTAGCTCTTGTGTGAATGTTTGTATCTTGTGTACATGGAAGAGTGAATTCACCTCAATAAAACACCTTTTTAGTTCACTTTTAAATCTCTGGCTGGTTCTTACCTGCAAGAACCCCATAAATATTGGTAGAAGGATGTCTTTAGGTTACCTCCCCTCTTGTAGGCCTCCTAATTGAGCTAATTAATTCCCCATTGTCATGTGGAAATACTGGCATCATGGGTAAACCCTGAGTAACAATGTTGGGATATAGTTTTGTTTTTTTAAAAGAAGCCTTCTTCCCTAGATTAAGTCTTCACCCCTGCCCCTAGTATCTCAAAGTATTATTTCTATCTCCTGCCCAGAGTATATAGCAAAATGCTATAGTTCCTTTCTATTTGTGATCTCCAAACCACCTCTTTTCAAGAAAGATATTGACAAGCTGGCATGGGTCCAGAGAAGGGCGACCAAAATGGTGAAGGGTCTGGAAGCCATGTCCTATGAGGAGCGGCATAGAAACTGGGTATGTTTAATCTGCAGAAGAGAAAGTTAAGAGGAGACATGATAGCCATGTTTAAATATTTGAAGGGATGTCATGAGGAGGGAGAAGGCTTGTTTTCCGCTGCTCCCGAAACTAAGACAAGGAACAATGGATTCAAATTGCAGGAAAGGAGATACCGCCTAAACCTCAGGAAGAACTTCCTGATGGTCAGAGCTGTCTG
Source organism: Ctenosaura bakeri (assembly GCA_948474755.1). Taxonomy (NCBI): domain Eukaryota; kingdom Metazoa; phylum Chordata; class Lepidosauria; order Squamata; family Iguanidae; genus Ctenosaura; species Ctenosaura bakeri. The sequence goes on from CAOLHI010004262.1 coordinate 124,586, forward strand.
GCAGTAGAATACGCTGCCTCTGCCTTAAGTGACTGGATGGCCATCTGTTGGTAGTACTTTGATGTGTGTTCCTGCATGGCAAGGGCTTGGACTAGATGGCCTCTGTGATCTCTTCCAACTCTATGATTCTAGGATTCTATTTTATGATTGTGTGATTTTGAGAAGAAATATCAAAATATATGATTATAAATATACATTCTTTATTACCATGGGAATAATGTAAACTAGGCAAAAATGTACAACTATGGAAACTGAATGGTAGGCAAAAACATGATGTCTCTGTAGAGCACATTTAGTGCTGCTTCTGTGGCATATGGCATGTGCCTTAGATTAGAACTGTACTGTTTGCAAAGCATGAGTGACTGCGTAAGCACTTCAGTACTTGGCCTGAATGTTTCTTTTAAACTGAAACTTTTATATGAGCCTTGGGGAGGAAATGTTGAATTCTTTTTTGAATTGTTCTGTATAATTAACATTTATATTAACCTTTTAAATATTGGGAGCACTTCTTTTTATATATACATATATGTGTGTGTTTGTACACGTATATATTTTTCTTGGTAATCTTTATGTCAGTTGGGGACAAAGTGTGGTTGTGTGACTGTGTTCGATTCCCAAGAGTGTTTTTGTGGCCCTTGGTCCCACAAGTCACCCCAGAGCAACAGTTTTCTGGTCAAACATAGGATGAATTGCTTTTCCTGTAAGCAATCAAAAGTGGCAATTCATTTTTAAATAGGTTGTATCCCCCAGGCCACCCCATCTGCATTGTTTAAGAGTAAAATATTCCATACTTCATAACCAGAAGTAGATTTCTGGGCACTGGGGCCTCTTCTCTTCTCTTTCTTTCTTTTTATCTTTATACATCCTGAAAATTTGCCTCTGGACCTGCTGCCCTTGTTCACTCCTGTATTATGTCATGGTCAGCAATTTTGTATTATGATGATATATCTGTTTTTATTATTGTCTTCATAAATTGTCCAGTAGATTAACACTATTGAGCTACACATCTAATACCAATATGCTTGGTGGTTTCCAGGAGTTCAAATAGCTCAGCAGGTCCAACATAATTCTCAGTACATTCCTGTTCTTTGTGTCCCTTTTAGAAGGTATTTTTATTGAGAAAAATGTACTGAGCAGGCTCCTTCTCAAACACTGAGCTATCTGCGAGGTATTGCTCATTCCTTACTTTGGGTCTTATTAAAGAACATGGCAGCCATTTCCTCTCTTGCTTCTTTTCTTGTGTGCTCACTCTCTGCTTGTTCAAAGTTGTTTATAATGCAATCATGTTTAGAATCAGCTGCATTATAGGTTTTCCCTGTTGTTTAATGTGCTACCAATCGAGATTATCCTTATTTCATTATTTTGATAAATCAGCTTTGATAGGAGATCCATCTTATTCCCTGCCTGCATATGATGTTAGTACCATAGCTGCCAACATCCTTCACAGTTAAATAAGCAATTGAATACACTGATAAGGGAGCTGCAGTCAACAGTTGGAGGGCCACAGTTTCCTATCTCTGCACTGTAACCTGTTGTGTTAATTTCTTTACAAGCATTTGTATATCTGAGATCACCAAGAACTGAAATATATTTATTTATTTAAATCATATTTTAATGTGTAGTTCCCATTTCTTCTGATGTTCAGGTCTCAGTTCTTATAACTCCTTGATTGCTTAATACTTTTTTGTATTATAGATTCGTAGATATTTGGCTTTCAACATGGCTGTGTACATTGATCATCGAATAGAAGCTCTTGAGTCCCATGGACCGCATTCCCACATTGCGTGGCACCCTATCCAACCCTTTTTGGCTGTTGCATCCATTAATTCAAATTCTGGTGGCAGTGTGGATATTTTTCTAGAACAGGTGAGCATTTGGAAAGTGATCTGATTCTTTGTAGTCCCATGTAGAAATGGAGAAGAATTAATCTTGCACCTCCCACCCTTGGTCCTGGGCTTTGTAAAGAAAAAGTAAGAACAAGCACAATACTTCTGTAACCACAATAAGCAAAATGGAAACTACCTCTTTAATTTCTTGAGGTAAGAAAGATTTAATTTGTTCCCATTACAAATGTAACTTTCATTTAAAAAAGTTCCTTCTGTTACTTCTACAACATCCTATAAATGCTAAAACAAAGGGAGAGAAATAGACATTTCTCTGGAGAACAGGAAAATAAAAATGTGATTCTTCTCATGAACTTTTTCAAGAGGTAGCATTGCAGCACAGCTGTCATCACAGCAAAACCAACTTTCCTTTTCCTTTTCTTGGGGAGAAAACAAAAAGTAGTGTTCATCAACTGTGTGGTGGCCTTGTGGACTTAGTGACAGTAGCAATATCTCTCTGTGTTTTCTGCAAAAACTTAACGGAAAAGAGAAAAAAGGAGATGTAGTTTCTCCTTCTGAGCTTTTGTAGAAAGCAGTGTTTAAAAAGTCCATCTTACAGAAGCGATTGCCTTACAACCTTCAAGTTATGGGTTAAGCAACTGGAAAGCATTAATAAAAATGTAAGTGTTTTAAAAGATGATGATAATCAACATT